>JAGTTH010001636.1:0-211930 GCA_022606485.1 Agraylea sexmaculata
AACATGAGAATGTTTTATTTAAATTTCACATGAGTAATAGTATTTAATTATAGAAAGAATGGGAAAAAAATAAAAACCCATTTACAAATTTGAAGATTAATAATTAATAACAACAATAAAAGCAATATTAACAAAACAATTACAAAATATAATGCTTAAAAAACTAAATAACAATTTGTTTGGGTAAAACCAAATTTGAGTTGAGTGGATTATTAGAAATTTACATAATTATTTTAAAAAAAAATATCAGTTTTGTTTGTCCATTGGTAAAATGAACTTACGTTTCCTCGAGGCATATTTGGTTTTATTTACATGTCTTATGATTGGGTTAGTCGGGAAGTTAATCATTTTAGTGTAATGTTTTTTACTCAAATCTGCGATATTTGCTTTGATCATTTTTAACTTAATGTCCTCGTGGACTTCTTTAAGAAATGAATAACAACTGATAGCACTGTTATATTGTGTATATTATTCAAGATAAATGTATTCTTATGTATAAAATTCACAACAGCTATTATTTCGAAATAAATTGGAGGGTTCAAGAAACGAGTTATTTGCTAAGAACTTACCACTTGAGATAGAAAAACATTTATTTCAGAAATTCAATCAAAAATTTCGAAACGCACTTAAAAAAACCCCTAAACAAAATAATACAACGGAACAAGTTTGATAAAATTCAACTTAATCGATTACAGTTGCCTTTCTAGCAATTGCGCAAATAATACAAATATTTAGGTAAATAGAAATCAAATCAAGTGAATTTTATAAATCTCAATTTCGATTCGTTGATGAAATACTCAATTTACATAACAATAATAATAATATTTACGATTTATCCCAATGTTTTTTTCATCAAATTAATTTACTAGTTTTCACACTTTGTACAGAGTCAACCATCGATAAAAAATATTATTAATATTGATTAATTAATTAGGTGTTATACCATCTACACTATTCAAATGCATATTATTTTAAAGCAATCTACAATATTATATAATTTTAAATGAAATATTATTATAAAAAAAAAACACTTACTTTATATACATGATACATCTATTGTCCATTTATTGACCTGTAAAATATAATGCATATACATTAATTAAAAAAGACAGTAAATTCAAATACATATTTCAATACATTTACTTAACATGTTATACATATTATATTTAATTAATATAAAATACATCTATGATATAACAAATATTGGAAGAGTAGGTTTATCAAGAAGAGTTAAAATTTACTTGTTTTACATTAGATAATTACTCAGAGTAAGGAAATATACTCTAAGGATAACTATAATTTTATAAAATACCATAATACCTCTTCTCTCCTCAATCTCTTTCTAGTGTATCCATTTAAAAATGTTAGCTCAAATGAAGAACTGTTTTTTTTTTGTAAAAATTAAGAAACTGAACATCTCTGCCTTATAACTATAAATAAGTATCTACAGATATTAATTCGTATTTTTAAATGACATATATATAATGATATTATCAAAATATACAAATACTAATCATAAAATGTGCATAAATTAATTTATATATTATTATTTTAACCAAAAAAACAATCTAAATATATTCAACTGATTTATTTTGTTTTATATTTAGATTTATTTGTGCAAAATATGCAATTGAATAAATAGTATTTTGCGCAATAATATAGAGCAATGTACAGATCAGTTGAAAAGATCAATTTAAAATAAATTTGTAATAAAGGAGAGTGATTTTCGCCGACTGATAATTATAAATTTGATTGCATATTTTTTGTCGTATAAATATGGGCTCCTAAACTGGCAACCCTCTCAGTCCAATTGTGAGCGTCTCACTTTGCCTACGCACGTGTCGTCCGTTGCGCGTCTTCTACCAACCGTGAGTATTACCTGAAAATAATGATTTATCCATTTTATTTTATTTCAAACTATGTCTTGTATTATCCTTTCAATAATCCACAGTAGTGTATATTAAAATTATAACTTGACCAGTTATCCGAGGTCATTCCATGTCAATTGTCAATGTTAACCACGTGTACTCATCTGCATGACATTTCTCATATGAATAACTATCTTATTAAAATTTGCAATGATAAAAACCACGCTAGTTATATCATTCTTGGTGATAATTTCGTTGCTTGACATCCAATAAAATTATCAAAATTTATGTGAAGGATAATAAAAATCTCCTTTGTCAGTGTGCCAACTCGACCTTATATTTTGAGGTTAAATATTATATTCACAATTTATCAGAAGCAATGTGCATTATTGCGACGCTTCAAGGTCTTATCATTTTATCATTACTTGTACATTTCATCTACAAACGGCGTGTTATACCATCTCAAAGGAGGAAGTAAAAACTGATTTTGAAAAGGATCCCTCGATTAATTATAGGGTACACGTGTGATTAATTTTTAGTCACAAAGTTCACAAGCAAGTTTTATTGATATTTCCTTTAATATGATTCTATTAGACAAAACTTCATTATGCCTTCCGACGCCAAGAAAAGAGAACAGCAGAAGAAGAAAGATGCTGCGAAAGCCCGCGGTGGAAAGAAAGACACCGGAAAGCCTGCAACAAAACCACAAGACGAAAAAGAATCATCCCCCACAAATGGCGTCACCAATGGAACTGATAAAGAGATGACTGCCGAAGGTATATCAAACAAATTTTTCTAATAAACTAACTACTAATAACAACTAATGAAAATTTTTTTTGCAGAAATTCTCTGTTTGAAATTAGAAGCTGAGGCAAAATTGAATTCTGAAGCGAGATCATGCACAGGATCATTGGCTGTACATCCTCGATCAAGAGATGTCAAAATTGCTAATTTCTCTGTCACTTTTTATGGCAGTGAACTCTTACAAGACACTCTTTTGGAGTTGAATTGTGGTCGGCGGTATGGCCTTTTAGGCTTAAATGGAAGTGGTATGTGTATACTATAATCTACTAATTCACTTATATTTGATTTTAATGTTCTTAATTACTTCTTAGGTAAATCATCATTGTTGAGCGTATTAGGTAATAGAGAAGTACCGATACCGGAGCACATAGATATTTTCCATTTAACCCGAGAAATGCCAGCATCTGATAAAACAGCTTTAAAATGTGTAATGGAAGTTGATGAAGAAAGAATAAAGCTAGAAAAATTGGCAGAATCTTTAGCGCATTGTGAAGATGATGGTAAAATAATCTCTATTTTATTATTCACTATTTTTAATTATCTTGATTTTAATTTTTTTATAATTCTACAGAGGCTCAAGAACAGCTGTTAGATGTGTATGAAAGATTGGATGATATAAGTGCCGATACAGCTGAATCTCGTGCTGCACACATTCTTCATGGGTTAGGTTTTACTACTGAGATGCAAAACAAACCCACCAAGGACTTTTCAGGAGGTAAGTGTTGGTATTTATACAAAATTTCAAGAATAAATAACTACAAATATAATTTGTTTCAGGTTGGCGAATGAGAATTGCATTAGCAAGAGCGCTTTATGTAAAACCTCATCTCTTACTACTTGATGAACCAACCAACCATTTAGATCTTGATGCTTGTGTGTGGCTAGAAGAAGAATTAAAACAGTGAGTGTTTAAACTTAATATGGAGTTGTTTTATTTGACTGCTCTTAACTTACCCATTTAATTTATGCATATAATTTACTAATTATTTTTTCTTTCTGTTTAGATACAAAAGAATTCTTGTTTTGATTTCGCACTCTCAAGATTTTCTTAACGGTGTATGCACAAATATTATTCACATGACAAAGAAACGTCTCAAATATTACACTGGTAACTATGAAGCATTTGTAAGGACAAGAATGGAACTTTTAGAGAACCAAATGAAACAATACAATTGGGAACAAGATCAAATTGCTCATATGAAGGTTGTTAATTCATTCCAAATTTCATATTATACATATTTTTGTTGTCTTTACATAATGTGATCCTACATTTTTAGAATTACATTGCAAGATTCGGACACGGTTCTGCTAAATTAGCTCGCCAAGCTCAATCTAAAGAAAAAACTCTCGCAAAGATGGTTGCCCAAGGGCTCACCGAGAAAGTCACTGATGACAAAGTTTTGAACTTTTACTTCCCAAGCTGTGGAACTATTCCACCTCCAGTTATAATGGTTCAGGTATGTCAACCTAAGTCTTGTATTTTAAAAGGTTAAGTATTTCTAATAATAAACTCGATTCTTATTTTTATAGAATGTTTCCTTCCGTTACACTGATACTGGCCCGTGGATATACAAAAATTTGGAATTCGGTATTGATTTAGATACTAGGATTGCTTTAGTGGGTCCAAATGGTGCTGGTAAATCTACACTTTTGAAATTACTTTATGGCGAGGTAATTTATATGACTTTTTATTGCGTTTTGAATTGTTTTGCGTTAATGTGTATTATTTTTTTTTAATGCGTTATATTTTCACTTGTAATATTCGGTTTGACTAATTTTCAAATCTTACAGCTTGTGCCAACTTCTGGTATGATCCGAAAGAATTCACACTTGCGGTTTGGAAGATATCATCAACATCTTCATGAATTGTTGGATCTAGATCTGTCTCCACTTGAATACATGATGAAACAATTCCCAGAAGTCAAAGAAAGAGAAGAAATGCGAAAAATCATTGGCCGCTATGGTTTGACTGGACGACAACAGGTACTTGATTCATTTTTAAAAAGTAATATTATAATATGTGATACTATAAATTTCAACCCTCTTAGGTTTGTCCTATTCGTCAACTGTCCGACGGACAGAGATGTCGTATTGTGTTTGCTCTGTTGTCTTGGCAAGCTCCACATCTTCTTCTTCTTGATGAACCTACAAATCATCTTGACATGGAAACAATCGACGCACTCGCTGACGCCATTAACGATTTCGAAGGAGGAATGGTTTTAGTCAGTCACGACTTCAGGCTTATCAATCAGGTAAGCAATTATCCTCTACTTAATATATAATTTATTATAACATTTTAGCTAACAATAAAAATGTTAACAGGTTGCCAATATGATCTGGGTGTGTGAAAATGGAACATGCACTAAATGGGAGGGCGGTATTCTTAAATACAAGGATCATCTTAAGAATAAAATTCTCAAGGATAATGCAGCTAACGCTGCCAAGCTAAAGAAGTAATCTTAAACATCACCAAGTAGTGCCAGCCAAATAGAGGACCGTGGCTTTTTTAATGTTCACTTATCAGTTTAATATATAAGCCACCTACCAACCCCTATATAATTATGTGTATACATCCATCAAAATAAAAAAAACATGTTTGCATTAAAAAAATTATATCAGGCTAAAAAATTATAATGTTAGATTTATGTTTTTGGGGTTTAGACTAACCATACCCATATGTTAATTCAGTTGAAGCAAAGCAGTTCTTTGGCCAGACCGTGTGTTTTTTATGTTGATTTTGCTTTAGTATTTATTTAATAATTTCTAGTATTATCATCTTCTTAAAAAAACCAATGTTAATTGTGATTATTTTTTATTTATTTTGTTAGCCCAATTTTCTGGCTCCTATTGTGATTGCAACGATAGTTTATTCAAATTCTTGGTACAATATAAGTAGATAAAATTGTTTCAACAATATTGAGTTTAACTACAATAGATGTTCAACAATTTAGTAGAAAATTTTTCCAATTAATAATTTGTCATCCTTTTCCCATAAACTTTACTCTATAAAATAGTGGTTTCATGGCTATTTCTTGTAAATAAGTGTTTCCGATTATTTTGTAATTGAAACCATTTCAAAGTGTCTTAAATATTGCTGAAAGAGTAGCAATCAGTAATCTTGCACTTTAATTTTTGTTTCTCATCAAAATTTCCTTTAAATATGTGTAGGCAACTCAAAAATATGTGATGTTAAAAAATATATTGTGTAACAAATATAATAATGCATATTATTTGCAATTCTGTAAGTGAGATTTTTTTATTAACATTTAGAAAATAAAAAAATTTGCCTTATAGTGCTAGTGAAAAATCATTGGCATACAAATATTATCATCAATTAGCAGTGAAGAATAGATAACATGCTAGTTTCTAGTTTTGGTGCTTTTATATTTTGTTTAACTCGCGTAAGTACCAAGGAGCCCATTATGATTATTATATTGGGGATGGACATATATTTATACACAAAATACTGTTGTATTACATATACATAACCACACTTGTGATATTCTTATTGCAAAATAAAACAATTTTTCACAATGTTCTACCTTTTTTTTCTTCGCCTTACCTACTAAGAAATGAAATTTTTCATGACATTACCATATATAAATTATACATTAGCATAACACTAATATTTTTTCAAATAGTTTGAATAAACATCTACAATGCTTATGTATAGTTATTGAGATGTTACCATTGGTTTCTTTATATAAAATTAAAAATTATCCATTGAATACTTATATTAAAATTTATGGTCGAGTGAAAAAACGTGGTGAAATCGTTCTTCTATTTTGGGAATAAAATAAATTTTTATTTAACGTCATAATAAATGACTGTTAAATGTCAAAGTTTTTAGCGATAGCAACACTTAACCTAGTGTACTTTGACATTACGTCTGTTCTGAATCTATGGTTAGTCGATGTATAGCTGCAGTAGGCGAATGCACGCCGCTGCAAACATTTAAAATTACCTGCATATTTTTCACATTGATAATTTAACTGAATCATATTTGCAACCCACGAGAAATTTCACAATGTAAGATTTAATATATTTTTTTAATAAAACTCCTGATTTTTTAAATATTATATTGCGTCTACAACGATACTCAAAATAAATGCACAATGGAAAAAAATCTTCTCTCAATTTATCATTTAATTGAAGAAATATGTAATATATTTCTTATATATGCACTCATTCCTATTGTTGTATATACTCTTTTGACCTTTTTAATGTTTATTCATAAAACGGATGTTTTTTCTCTTAATATAGCATTTATATGCAGTATTTGATTTCTAAAGACTGGCACTATTTCATTTGTTTGTGTCTATTTTACTTGTTATTTAAACGTACTTTGGTACTTCATCTTGATATTCATTATTTTTATTCCAATTTAATACTTATGTTTATACATTCAACCTTCCCCAATGTTTTACATTCAATTTATTGGGACCTTTTTAAACCATAATTGCTTTTTTTATATTCATCAATATTAATAAACCTTAATGGTTTTCTCACATATTCATCCATATTAATTAGCTTCATCCGCAAAATTTATTTCACAAATGTATTGGGGTTTTCATATATTTGTTGGTGTTTTCTTTTTTTTTTTATCACTTGACTTTTTCAATGTCGAATTATTATCTTCTGCATTTCGTACACTCATATGTAGTGATTAATTGAGTATTGTTAATAATTTTTAGCCACCAAAATGCCAGCTCAATTCAACTTTGATGCCTGGGACTACACAATATTGATTTTGATGGTTTTAATATCTGTCGGAATAGGTTTTTACTACAGGTTCACCGGTGGAAAACAGAGAACAACTGAGGTCAATATTCATAAATTAAATTTTGACAAAATCTTATAAATATTTTGTATGTGTAGTAAATTTTCATTACCTTTGCAGGAATACCTGTTGGCTAATAAGAATATGTCATTTCTTCCCGTCAGTTTTTCACTTATGGCTTCATTCATGTCAGCGATTACGTTATTAGGAGTATCAATGGAAAATTATATTTACGGAACACAGTTCGTTGCTATAAATATTTCGTATGGTCTTGCCACCCCCATTGCAGCATATTTATATTTGCCTGTATTCTTCAAACTTCAGAAAATGAGTGCCTATGAGGTAATCTGTCAAAAAATTAATTAATACATTGGATGAATAATTTTAGTAATTACAATTATTTTTTCAGTACTTGGGCTTGCGATTCGGCAAAATAATCCGAATGTCAGCTTCGATTGCGTATACTTTACAAATGGTTCTTTACATGGGTATCGTACTATATGCTCCAGCTATCACTCTCGAAGCCGTCGCTGGATTATCCAAAACAATTTCAATTTTAGTAATCGGTAAGCAGAAATATTTATAGTTAAAACACCTTTTATTTTCAATTAAAATATTATATTCTTAACAGGTGTTGCTTGTACAATTTACTCAACAATGGGCGGAATGAAAGCTGTACTAATTACTGATGTATTTCAATCCATCCTCATGTTTGCCGCTGTTTATAGTATTATCATTTATGCAGCAATTGCTGCAGGTGGTTTGGATGCCATTTGGAAAATAGCCGAAAGTGGAGGTCGCATTGAGTTTTCGAAGTAAGTTTTTAATAATTAGGAACAGTAAAAAAAAATTATCTTGCAAAGTGCAAAGTAGTTATAACAAATTTGAATTTAAAATTTGCAAAGAACACTCGCAATCTATTCAATGAACTACAGTCACTATATTTCGATCTCTGTCAAGGCTAATATGTACATCAATTTTCATTACTTGTGATGGATTCAATTAACATTTCTTGACCTTTTGATTCTTAGCTTGTTAGATATACAAGTCAGTTACTAAAGGGTAAATAAATATTAAACAATGAAATAACAAACATTGTAAATTTTTCCGCTTTATTTCAGTTTTCTTTTAACTAATATTGCTAAAATAATTTTTAGTTTCAGCGTGGATCCGACCGTGAGGCACACTTGGTGGTCATTAACATTTGGGGGAATGATAACCTATCTCTCTCTATATGCAGTCAATCAAACACAGGTGGGTTTTTTTCATATTATTTTAATATAATCTTTACTATGTCAAGGTTTGATTTATGACTTTTATCTCAAATTGTGGCAACTAATACATGTAGAGATTATCAAACACTGTTTAGTGTGTGTACTTTTTGTGAAATTAAGACTATTGTTTGAACTTAGATACACATCATTCATATCATATTTATTTGATGCTTTGGACAGATTAAATCATACGATATAATTTAAAATTCCATTTTTATTTTAAAAGCAGTAAAAAATACACTTATTTTTTTTTAAAAATAAATACCATATTTAAATCAATAAAAATGTATTGAATCGAATACCAACTTTAATAACTATTTATTAATATTTCTAAACTTATATATGATGAATCAATTTTAATAGTATATTAATCAATGAATTTTATTTATATTATGAATAAGTTAAAGTATATACCTTATATGTAGAATATTCAGTTATCATATTGTTTGTTTAAGCTCGAGATATATTAATACATGGGATAAATGCTTATCAGTTGAAAAACAAGTATCATCAAATACATATGTATCTATGCCAAACATAATCCCTTTGATTAATCGAACTACTTTGAAAATTTATTATCTATGTTGATGATTTAAAATATTTAATCTTTATGATTGTAGGTTCAAAGACTTCTTACAGTGAAAGATTTAAAAACATCTCAAAAATGCTTGTGGTGGAACTGGCCAATTTTATCTCTACTAAGTATTAGCACATGTTTTAGGTAAACATAAAATAATGCTTCTGATTAATAATATTAATTTATATCTTTGTTCAATATTAATTAAATTACCTTGGTTTCAGTGGCTTGGCAATTTACTCCAAATATTATGACTGTGATCCTTTAAAGTCTGGTTTGATTAGTCAGGCTGATCAATTGATGCCGTTTTATGTAGTGGACACAATGGGTGGAACTCCTGGTTTGGCAGGACTATTTATTGCCGGTATATTCAGTGCCTCCTTATCTACTGTTTCAGCTGCTTGTAATAGTTTGGCCGCTGTAACGCTTCAAGACTATATTAAAGTTAGTTGGATTCTATTTAAGATCTACCCAATAATTTATACATTTTTCATAATCAATAAAATCTTTTAAGCCTTTGTACAAACACTTTACCAAAAAAGAAATTCCAGAGGAGTCACTAACTTTACAATCCAAAATCATGGCCTGTATATACGGACTCATTTGTCTCGCTGTCGCATTTCTTGGACAATTTCTCGGAGGCGTGCTGCAAGCAGCGTTAACCATTTTTGGAGTTGTAGGTGGACCACTGTTTGGAGTATTTACTCTTGGAATGTTCACACTTACTGCAAATGAAACAGTTAGAATTTTTGATCTGAATGATGAATTTAATGATGCCAGGAATACATATGTTTGAATATTTTTAGGGGTCATTAGTCGGGCTTTTATGTGGACTAGTATTAACAATGTGGATAGGTTTCGGTGGACCCAAACCTCCACCACCTTATTTAGATGTTTCAACAGCTGGTTGCAATAAAACTGAATCATCTGTTATCCTCGAAAATTTGAAAGCTTACATACCAAAAGAGGCACCTGATAATAGGTAAAAGATATTATTTTCATAAAGTTAGACCATTTAAATTTTTATTGATTTTACTTTTAGTGATTACTTTTACTTATACCGTCTTTCATACATGTGGTCGAGTGTACTTGGATTTCTGATCACATTTATAGTCGGATATATTATCTCATATATTTTACTCAAAATTTCACCAAGGGTATTCGGTAACAGCTGGCAAAATGGAAAGACTGCTATGAGAACTGTACATGTAATAGACATAGATAATAATACATCTGCCGAAACTAGCGTAGATAAATGGGAAAAATACAATTTGCCGAATCCCGATTTGTTTACCCCTATATATTCGAATATAATTAAAAAAAGGAATGACAAAATAATTAGTGAAAAGCATCAAGTGGTAAGTAAATTATAACCCTGTATGTTCAGTTTTTTACCATTTTCAGCTAAACTTGATGCAGTTTTTTTTTTAGTTTGGTATTCTTGAAAATATTATTGTATATAAATGTATATGTACTTAAAATGCATTGTTTTTAGATTGAGAATGATTTATCGTTTTGTTTATATGATGCGTTTAGAGCAAAACCAACAAAGACACAAAAAATTCTTATGAATATATAATAATTTTTCAAATAAAAATATGTCACCCTGGCATTCATGGTTATTGTTCTAGACGTCTCATACACACATTTATTGATTTTTTTAGGAAATACGTTAGCACAATAATGATTTAAACTGGATTATAAATATTATATATTTTTTTAAATATTATTGTGTATTCATTAATTCATATTGTATCTGTGGGGTTTGTTTTTCTTTATATTTCAAAGGATATCGGGACCAAGGTATGCAACTTTACAATCTTCACGTTTCACGTGATATTTGTTATGTGTAGCTTGTCTGTGCAGTATTAATTATGAATATAATAAGTACCTACTGTAATGTGTCATACTAATACATAGAAAAGTGTATAGTTTTTATTATTGTTTGTTTTGTGAAAATATACATAATTTCATTGGTTGGGATTTTAAATCATTGTCTACTCTATGTATATTCTACTGTATTTTGTCTTAATCTGTTTTATTCATGTGATAATATAATATCTAAATCCCAGCCCTCATGCTTACAGGATGAAGCAATGCCGCTGAAACTGATACAAAACTATGAACCTAACCATAATGGTGCAAGCTATAGTTAAATGACTTTTTTTAAATTGACTGTGTTAACTCAAAGTTCCCAATTAATGAATCTACAATATCATAATCTAATAACATGTCAACCTATGACCTGTTTGTGGCCTTTGAATATTTATATTTTTAATAAAAATCACTAGTTATGGATACATATATGCTTTTTGTAATATATATTTATATGCGCACAATATTGTAGTTGTATTCCATGGTTTTTTTGTGATGTTATTGCTTGATCTTGCATTCCATTTTGTTTGTTTTTTTTACAACAAATAGCTTCTTCTCATCAGATAATATATTGAGTTGCTATGTGTTCATTTTGTAGAAAATACTAACAGATATAAATATATATATGGAGATACTTTTTTCTGAGTACACAATAATTTCATATGTTTGAACATGTTCTGGTTCCATTATTAATTTTGTCAAGCGATGATGATTCATTGCTAACCATGAACAGTATTAAACACATACTTAATTTTTTTCATAACATAATTGTTTTGAATGCACTTTGGGTAAATTATTAAGTAATAGCATATTGTTTCCTATATACATATTATTAGTTATTTGAGGCTGCTATGCTAATGTTTTGAATGTACTTAATATCTACCTCAAATAGGTATAATTTTATATAATAATATACATATTACATTACAAACCATCCAAAAACTGTCACAACATTACTTAATATTATTATTTTTTTATCATATTTTAAGCAGTACTTAACACAGAATCTATGTATAGACATTCCTTTCAAAATGATAATTGAATATTTAATTATATCACAAGATAAAAAGACAATAAAATCTACTGTTGTAATTAATTTCTACATAAAATTATTAATTCTATATAGAAAGTTTATCTTTGTTGTTTATTGTTATTAATTAAATTAAGCCTGTTAAATTTCATTTTTAATGTTGGTTAAACCAAATAACTTCTCATAGTCATATAATGTTTTAGTCAAATGGGAAATATTCTCAAGAATAAGAAATTTACCAATTTACAGAATTGCTCATATCTGACTGAATTTGTGTTGGTTAATATTTAGAGACTGCTACTATTTTTATATACACGTGAATAATCACAAATGTTTAATATTGTTTTGATAACAACTCGTTAACGATTATTTATTATATTAGTAAAAATAAAGACATAATATTTTAATTGTTGTGTTTTTTTAATGTTTAACCTATGGGCCTCCAATAAGCTTAATCCAAAACTGGTTTGGGTCCCATTTATAATAGGATAATTGATAATATGGTATGGGGAACTGGTAGTTGCCTCCATGATTGTTGGTCCAGGGTATCAGTGCAGGAGTGAGTGTTGAAATGAAAGATGAGAGTCACTGGCCAGTGTGTTTATTTGGAGGTTAAGTATACAAAGCAGCGTCACGTGTTGTGAGCATCTCGTCCGAGACCAAAGTGACAGTATAGGGACGCGCGATTAAGGGGCTGTTCGCGGTAGATCTTAGCGGCCAGCTGGATGTGCATAAATACATATTTGCGCTGTCCAGATGGCGCTATAATGGTATTTATTAGAGATGCAACGGATATCGGATAGTTAAAAAAACTCAAACAGCGCGTGCAAAGGAAGATTCACATTTAATGGTTAGTTGTCATTTAATCAAATAAATTGTGCTTTTTTCAAGAGAAAACAGTCGTCGGGAATACCAGAGAACCAACATCTCTGATGGAGCTTTTTTTGAAAGGGTTTTTTAGAAACAACAACGTGTTAATTTTCTGTCGGTGATCTTAACTATTACTAGTTACACAGGTCACCGACAGAGCAGCTCTGCCCGACTTAATAATCGCCTCAGTATTTACCCTACAATCCAGGAAATCAGAGTAAACCTGGATCAAGACGATCGATCGGGATTTTATTAATATTATTCCCGATCTCCCAGTCGTAATAACCGATCAAATCAATTAAAAAAATCTTGACTTGAGCGGGATTTGAACCCATGACCACAGTATTTGTAGTGACGCTTCTTATCCCCTGAGCTATTACGCTGGTCATTTTGTAATTTAACTATCAAATTATTTTAAAAAAAATTTGTGCGTACGGATTTCTTTTTGTTTATTTATTAAATAATTTATTATTAGGTATTTGTAATAATAGGATATGAAAAATTTAAAACCATATATTTGTAATAGTAATACAATATTACTACCAAATAAAAAAGTTGACAATTACAGGTATTAATATGAAAAATTATAACTATAAAAGAGGAAAATTAAAAATTTAAGAAAACAATTTGCTAATATTAAGCTATTTAGCCAATTGTAAAACAAGCTTGAATCATTGAATGTGTGTCAAATTATTTGATCCTTTGAGTAATGGATTCTTTGGCATACGTCACCGTAAATACGATAGTAGAGTTACTTAGCTACACTTATGATCGGTATTTTGTTAGTTAATGCTTCGGGCGCCTTGGGCAAAGCAATAATTAACAAAAAACTGATCAAAAGTACAGCAAAGCAACTCTATTGCCGTCTTTACGGTGCACGTTTACGGCGACGCACACCTAGGGAACGAAACCTTTGCCGACCCTTTAAATTTTAAATTATAAAAAAACATCATGTGATTTCGTACAATGTTCAATATTTTTCAACGGCAATTATCAGCTAATTATTAGGATAAAATGGATCCGTCTAAACTACTATCCGTTACATCTCTAGCAATTATACATAAAATACGATATGGGATGCGAGAATATGCCTACTGATTTTTGTATACGAATTTAGAAAAAAATGAACTTTATCGTCATATCATGTAACACCTACATGGTTGTGAATGATATTAGGTGTTTTTTTTTTACTGTAATATGATTTCCGCAAAGTGTGCAATAAAGGAATAGAAGTGGAACGAAAAAGTATGCATGTATTTTTTATTGTTGGACTCTCCTCTTTACCAACGTAAATACCTACAATTTCATGTCTAAAAATAGACGTATCTACCTATAACCTGGAGGTATAAAAAAAAACACTTTACTTGATATCAAAGAGAACAACAACGAATATAAAGGGTCGACTTAACTGAGAATATTTTAAGGGGTGGTACGGTATAGCAAATACGAAATATTTTTATTAATATGTGCCAGTCACTACTGAATACTTCACAGAAACAGCCGATTCCAAGATGGGGGCCCAAACCCGATTCAAAAAGTACTATTAATATTTTCAATTATTTTTAATTAATAATATTTATTTATTTATGCCCCGAGGAGCTTTTTAAGGGGGGTTTATAGACACAACATGTTAATTGTCTGTCTTAACTATTACTAGTTACACAGGTCACCGACATAATAATCAGTATTTATCTTACAATACAGGAAATTAGAGTAAACCAATTAGAGTCAATTACAGGTGGACGCAACAACTTTTTGATTAATTGTCTGTTGGTGATCTTAACTATTACTAGTTACACAGGTCACCGACTTAATAATTAGTATTTACCTTACAATCCAGGAAATCAGATTAACCTGGATCAAGACGATTAATCGCTATTTTATTAATATTATATTATATTATATTAATATTACGACTTATCTCTAAGTCGTAATAACTAATTGAATCATTTTTTATTAACTAGTCAGCGGAAATAGTAAAAAAAAATCATTAGTTTACAGACATATTCTTCAGATATTTCATTTAAATATTAGTCAAGTCATATTTGTTATTATCGATATGGATTTCTTAAATCAATTTTTTTTTACTTGAGCGGGATTTGAACCCAGTATTTATAGCTTCGGGTCTTATCCCCTGATATATATCGCAGATATTTTTTAATTATTAATATTATTACGATACCCTGCCAATCCTTCTAAAATATTCTCACTCAATTCAAGTCCTTATATAAAATAACAAAGAGGAATTATAGATTTGATCTATTTTAAACTTTGATTTAAATAACCATATCTGTGATTTTTCACATAGTACCCTATTCAAAGCACACACTATGATTTATGTCACATAGTAAGAGTATCTAGACACAATAATAAATAGAGTGTGTAAAAGAAGGGCTTGCAGTTGCAAATCACAGAGTTGTGTTCACAGACATATGCCTTGATGACACGTGGCGCACACGCTCCATACATTCGCCAAATATTTTCATCGCCGTGACAAATCAATTAACAGCCACTTTCCTCAAGTACCCATACTAGATCGACCATCGTTTATCATCAAATATCATAAGGGTCAAACACTATAATCATGATAAGCAGTAGAAAGGTAGAACAGACTGAAACTCGACGCCAAATATCTTCTTCCATTCGATGGAATAACTTTAATCGATACCAATATGAAATTTAATTAATTACCAGGTCCGACAATGCCTACTAAAAATTAGTAGGCATTGGTGGTGATTTAATTTAGGTTTTGCGAGGATTTTATAAATGTGCCGTCGGGATATGACAATATTATGAGTTTGTAAGGACCTTGTCTTATAATCAAACCACGGCCAAGAGGGTGAAAAAACAAGTTTTCAATTGCTCACAATTTTGTAAAGCACTGCGCGGCTAACATTTTGATATGTAATAAAATGTATTATTCTCATTGAATTTTCAGATATTAAAAGAACAATCTTATAACATGATAATATTAATAAAATAAAATAAGTATTTCTTTAAATTTGATTTACAGTTTGTCCCGTGAGCATAATATTTGATTTATTAAAAGTGTAGATGTATATCATATCATGTTTTGTGTAAATATCAGAGAGTTAAAGTAAAATAATATAGTAATTAAATAATAAAGCAATATTCTAATCGTTGCAGACCTTTTTCAAGCATTCTACATTTAATTTACCATGTATATTTTTTAACTATTAAATATGATTATTATGGCTTTTTAAATGCATTTTCAATCACATCAGTTTTAGGAATTTATAAAGGGTTGACTTGAAATAACTGAAAATATTTTAGGGGGTGGTAGGGTATCGTAAGAATACTTGGAAAAAAAAATGTTCAAAAATAATTGATAGTGCTTTTGGAATCGAGTTTGGGCCACCATCTTGGAATCAACTGTTTCTCTGAAGTACTTAGTAGTGACTGTTACTTGTATATTGTGTCTCTTATACGTAATTAATATTATTAATTATTTTTTAATATAAATTAATAAAAAAAATTTTTTTTTTCAATTATTCTTACGATACCCTACCAGCCCTAAAATATTTTCAGTTATTTCAAGTCCATCAAAAAAAAAGCAAGAACTCACGACCAAATACTTATTATAATAAGACTCTTTAACTTATATGTATATACATTATTTCTAAATATGCCTTTAAGTATATTTTTTGTTTACAAATAATTTCAAATTGCATTAACGTCCTCAATTTCTTGCAATTTAAATGTGTAAATCCATGTCCATAATAAGACATATTAAAATAATCTGAATGAGGGATATGTATTTAAAAAAATGACTTCACAAAGAACTTTTAAGACTGTATATATATTTTTATTTGGATTACTTCACATCTCTGCTTATTAAAAATATTCATTTAATTTTTAACTGGTAATACCTATATATATTTGATCGAGAAAATCGAGTCTCTTCAATAAAAATATGGTTAATAATTGTCGTATTGAATATGATTTTAATAGTTTGATAAGAGGTCGTGGGAACTATTACCATATTTTGGCCGCAATTTGCATATTCAAATTTGGCTTTTCGATCGGTTCCAAGTTGGTCGGCAATCTGTTTGTATAATATAAATAAATAAAGTCCAAATGGGATTGTTTGGGGTGGTTATGTCAGTGGCTGTAGTTGAAATATAAGGGGAGGGTGAAGTATAAAGGCAGGCGACTGCCGCGTGTCTCTACAACCAGCGCCAGGCCAATTGTGTTTAAACGCGGTCACTACAAAAACTGGATTAATTCTCTGTAAAACCATAAATTCATGAGCTTGTTGTGGGAACAAGCCCCGCCCACTAACCACTTCCGATCGACACCTTAACACTCCATCAAATCAAGCACATTTCATAAAACATATCTAATCGAGTCGTATTCTTGTATGGATGCCCAGCTTGGTCTACTGCGGCACAAATTCCTATCAATAAAATTCAAATTGTCCAAAACAAGTGTCTTAAGATGGCCTTAGATCTTGAACCTGGCACATTTCTTTAAGAAGTCCACGAGGACATTAAGTTAAAAATGATCAAAGCAAATATCGCAGATTTGAGTAAAAAACATTACACTAAAATCACTAACTTCTCGACTAACCCAATCATAAGACATGTAAATGAAACCAAATATGCCTCGAGGAAACGTAAGTTCATTTTACCAATGGACTTCCAAAATTGATATTATTTTTAAAAATGTAAATTTCCAATAATCCACTCAACTCAAATTTGGTTTTACCCAAATAAATTGTTATTTAGTTTTTAAGCATTATATTTTCTAATTGTTTTGTTAATATTGCTTTTATCGTTGTTATTATTTATTAATATTCAAATTTGTAAATGGCTTTTTATTTTTTTCTCCATTATTTCTATAATGAAATACTATTATTCATGTCAAATTTAAATAAAACATTCTCATGTTAGTTATAGGTAAAACAATTTATATACTCTGTACACCTAAGACTATTTCCAAAGATGTATTGTTCTATCAATCATTGTAAAAATTTATGCATATTAAAGAAATTGTAATATATAAATATTCGTGTCTAAACTGTGAATCGAAAGAAGATTTTGTTCATTTTAATCCTACACAGAAATATCGTTTATATTATTCACATTTTTGTTGTTTAATTTAAAATACATACATTAAAAAAAATAATCACATTCCTTACAGATGATAAACGCGTCTAATGACATGCGCATCTATTGTTTCCATCAATAACTACTGAATATAATAAGTAACTATTTGGCCATATCAATAATCAAATAAGCGATTAGTAAAAAAGCACATGCACTGCTTATATTTCATATAAGAATCAATTCCAACCAGCGTAATAGCTCAGGGGATTTGAAGCGTGGCTACAAATACTGTGGTCATGGGTTCAAATACCACTCAAGTCATGAATTTTTAAATTGATTTGATCGGTTATTACGACTAGGAGATCGGAAATAATATTAATAAAATCTCTATCGATCGTCTTGATCCAGTTTTATTCTAATTTCCTGGATTGTAAAGTAAATACTGAGGTGATTATTAAGTCAGTGATCTGTGTAACTAGTAATAGTTGTTGTGTATAAAAAAAACCCTCTCAAAAAGACCCTCCTCGGGGCGTAAAATAAATAAATATAATAAATAAATAATTGAATTGTCTTCTTGGCTATAATATATTATTTGTTTGTAATGTTCATAGAGTAAATATCACTCAGTATATGCATGCGACATCCAACTCGGAATTGGTAGCACATCGTAGCCTGAAGATAGATAATGACCACTTTCAGCAGGTTGACTCCTTCGTATATTGGGGAGCAGTGGTCACTAAGGAGGCTGGAAATAACCAGGATATAAACTCTCGCCTGCAAAGTGCTAATACGGCGTATTTCGGCTTAGTACGCTTGCTCAGATCAAGATATTTAAGTAGAAGTACCAAGGTAGAATTATACAAGATGCTAATTAGGCCAGTACTAACCTACGGCGCAGAAACATGGGTTATTACCAAAACTGAAGAGGATAGGCTACTTAGGTTCGAGCGGAAGATTCTTAGGAGGATCTTGGGTCCTGTTCAGGAGGCACCGGGACTATTTAGAATTAGACGGAACGATGAGATTTACTCATTATATAAGAGCGTGAACGTAGTGCAGTTTATTAGGGCTTTAACATTAGGTTGGGTTAAGAGCAGGAGGGATAGTATCGGAAATACTATCCAGCAAGCCTGTGGGTAAGAGAAGGCAGGGTAGACCTAGGCTAAGGTGGGCGGACGAGTTTTATGAGGTTGTTAGGAGTTTAGGAATTAATAACTGGAGGAGCGCGGCCTCCAATAGAAATAAGTGGAAGATGCTGGTGCGGGAAGCCTTGGTTCATCACTGAACTGGAGTGCTTATGATGATGATGATGATAGAGTAAATATCAGTGCAATTGCAGTGTGGATAATTACGACCTTTGGTAAATTAGCTAGTGTCTGAGCATATCTCAAATATTAAATTCGTTCTACTGAAATAAGAAACAAAGAAGTTGTTTTTCACCGCTTAATCTAACAACGCGATTTTCTTTGTTAATATTTATTAATTGTTTTCATAGAGTTTTGCAAAAAGCAATACTGTATTAAAATTGGCTATTAAAAACCGCCCCTAAGATGTTTCGCCCGAGGCGCACAGACCCTTTGTATTATTGAACTGAACAAAATGCTAAAACAAGTTTATTTTATGTATTGGCTCAGTAGTTTTTACAAGCAGAAAATGATTATAATTGAATATTTTGGTTTTGAAAACGAAAAAATCAACATAATATATAATTAATCAAATGCAATACTTACATACATACAATCTTTAGAACCATAAAGAAGCACCACACTATGAGTTATTAGAATCAAATTAATTATAATTTTAATAAGAGATCAACTAAAAAAACTACAACCTACTCCAATTATACGTACCCGCACAAATAAATTGCTAGGACACAATTCAAGGAGGGCAAATTTATTGATGATATTAAATCATGGTATATTTTTAATCGAACTGTCGTAGAGGTTTATTTTAACGGATTTTTCCATTGCCCAAGGCATTTCTCGTACATTCGGGTAGATTTCAATTTTCATTCGCAGTATATATTATATTAAATCTGCGGGCACTTTTATTGATCGAGAGGTGCTAACCTGTGTGTCTGTGCTAGACAATTATAATACGGCGCTTATTTATTATGAGATAAAGAGAATTCAACGTTAAATATAGACGCACATAATAATTATACGCATACATTTATTTTAAGCTACTCTTTGTTTCTTATGTGCGTACCGAAAATTGCTGTGATTGATCGGTGATATTTTTAAATAATATGTTACTACAGTTTTTCAATGTGACCAATCACGGCCGTTGGTAAAATAAATCACCTCTAAAAATGTCAAAAAACACTTGCTCTACAACAATAGTTCTTAACTTGTATTTCATTGAACCCGGGTTCAACGGAAAGCAGACACGTGATATATTTTTATTTTTATTTCACTCTACGGAAATATGTGACTTATTTTAATAGATTTAATATGTATAAATTGTTACACTGTTTTTGAGTTAAAAAAAAATAGTATTCCTTACATACTGTGTGAAAAAGTGCTTTTTGTGTGTATTTAGCAATTTTTTGATAAAAAATAAATAGCTTAATTAAACAATTCACAAAGTAACGTCCTTAGATGGCTATAATAATATTAAAGTTAAAATAAATTATTCAATATTTTAATTTACAGCGAACTTAACATTAAAATAATACTTATCTATGAATATTTCGTCAGAAATTATTTTTTTAATCATTTTTAGGTTGTGATTAATTTTTAGCTACTTATTATTTTTATCTAAAATAGTATCGGTTAATTATTTAGTAATTATTGAATATGTAATTAGTAGTTTTTCTTTGAAAAGGGTTTTTTTATAGTAAATCATACTGTTCAATAAAATAAAGATTGATTATTTTATGGCTCTTCTTTAAATTCTTTATTATAAAGATTAGTTTTTATGTAGTACTTTTTTTTTTATTTATTTGGCATATGGCTATAATAAAATATTATTCCTTTCATCTAAGATATCTTAGGCAAATTTAGAGTTAGCACAGGGGAAAGGAGAAATCCAATCTAAGCAACTCGGATTCGGTGAAAAAGATTGAGAACCACTGCTCTACAGACATAAGAAACAAACGGCCGTATTCAATATAGTGCGTATACGAATAGAGCTGGTGTACACCAATGTGGCTACAAACATTGTGGTCGTGGGTTCAAATACCACTCAAGTCAAGAATTTTTAAATTGATTTGATCGGTTATTACGACTGGGAGATTTGGAATAATATTAATAAAATCTCGATCGATCGTCTTGATCCAAGTTTACTCTGATTTTCTAGATTGTAAGGTAATTATTAAGTCGGTGACCTGTGTGACTAGTAATAGTTAAGATCACTAATGAATCAACTCGTTGTTGTGTCTAAAAAACCCTCTCAAAAAGACCCTCCTCGGGGTGTAAAATAAATAATAATTCAATTGTCTTCTTGGCTATAATATACTATTTGTTTGTAATGTTTGTAGAGTAAATATTAGTGCAATTGCAGTGTGGACAATTACGTCGTTTGGTAAATTAGTCAGTGTCTGTGCATGTCTAAAATTTGAGATTTGCTCTACAGAAATAAGAAAGAAAGAAGTTATTTTTTCACCGCTTAACCTAACAACGCGATTTTATTTGTTAATAATATTAATTGTTTAAACTCAAGATAGACCCTCCCTAAAAAAAATAAAGCTCCTCGGGGCGTAAATAAATAAATTATTAACACACTCGCATTCCATTATTATTTTGAATACAGCCAAAAGAGTAGGTAAATTAAAAACACATAAGTTGATAATATTTTAAAGGGGCAAATGTGTATTTTCCACCGCAGTACCGTGTCGAGTATGTTTTCCGTCGGGATTTTCAGAGTTTTCAGGCATCTTGTAAAGCAGTTGATAATTGTGTTGTATATACATGTATACAGATGTATATTATTATAGTTGGTTTAGTGACACAAGTGTGGAAACATGGGTTAGCACAGCTGGGTGTGTCACGTGTGTGCCACGCGACGTTCCACCCCAGCAGACGCCATGGCCTCTCATCACAGCCAGTTTAACACATAATTGATTTTGACAAATTATTCCGACGACTTCTTATTCATATATCACATTATCAAACAGACTGTAAACCGCCATTGTTTTTATCATACACGGATAATGGATTCATATACCTATTTAATAACTTACCTTATTCCATATACATATATATACAGTTCATTTTATAAATGTGTAGGCTAAATATTACCGCCAAAATGTGGCAGTTATTTTTATGAAAAGTAGCTCTGTAAAAAGTTGCAAAATGGCACTTAAAATCCAAAAAGTAGCATTATTCCGTCGCACTTATTAAAAATTATATGCTAAAATATAAATTAACCGCTAATAAATTGATTTCGTCATTTAAACCATAATATTTATATTTTTGGAATATTTTAGGAAATGAAATTTTTTTAAATAATATGTACACAATAATACATTAACTTGAAACACCCTCATTTTTGTTGTTGGGTTATCTTTCATTTTTTCAATAAAGAGAGTCCAAATCTAGTTGAAAAGTGCATAAATATGGCTTTTAATATGGTATTTTTTGCCAAAAGTTAAAAAAAAACGTTTATACGAAAATTGGCATTAACAACAAAAAATTACATTATAAGGTAGCAAAATGACATTTGGCGGACTCTGATTATGAAAAACTCAGAGGTGCCAAAGTCTAACGAATATTAAATTATGATTCATTATGAGCGATATACAGAAAATTGATAGGTATAATACTACAATATTCATTTGACTTTGTCACATCTCTCCTCAGAAGCAATTTCGAATAGCGAACATTATTGGTCACACCCACAAATAATATTATATTACAATGATACTCATCAAAGCCATTTGCAGTATATTAGTTCGCCTTTGCGGGTGTTTGAAGTTTGATATTTACCCTACACATTCATAAAATGAGGCGTCGGAAAACAAAGGTGCAAACTCGACATTCAGCGGTTTTAATTAAAACCGCTTTGTAGATTTTTTATCTTGGGCGAATATTATTTTAATTAAAAAAAGGAAAACATTTCTGCAACGCACCTTAATTGGGTTTCATACTCAAACGTACAATTTACTTAAAAGTGTTTGTCAAAGTGATTCTGTTGGATTATTTTGAAAACAAGAGAGAATGGTGAATTAGTAGGTAAGATTAAAAAAGCTTAAACGTAAACGTCTAAAAAATGAAAATAAACACGGAAATGAATTGCTCAACCAATGTACTCACATATACGACTTTTTGTTCACTCTTTTTATGTAATAAAATTAAACGTAATTCAGTGTAGTGAAAATTTTAATTATATAGATGTATATGTATTTTTCGTCGATATTTTCTGTTCAGTCTTCAGAAATATTTTTAATTAAATGCAAAAAAATATGGATAGTTCGCAACTATAAATAATAAGTATAAGAAATTTCGGAGATAAGAAAAACAAGGAACCGAGTAAAGAGAATTCCAATATATGGTTTATAATATAAAGATATGGCTTTACCTTGAAAAAAAAAGAAATATCACAAGTAAGAAAATACCGAATTCAAACCCAACTAAGCCAAAAGTAAAAAAAGAATATTTATGAATACTTTTAATTTTATCCAATTAGAGTCAAATACATCCTTTCACCAATAGATATTACCGCCTTATTAAATTTAATAATATATAATCGAGTATTTTCACATACCATATATTTTATCGGCGTTCAATTACTGAAATATGTAGCGGTTTCAAATAATAATTAAACGTGAATTTGAGGCGGGAAATGTAGACATTAACCAAGCAATATATTGATTACACCGGTCTAAATTGAAATTCAAAATAATTTATTAGCGTGGTTTCGTGGAAATGTTCAAAACTAATAATGTGTCCCATTATGTGGTTTATTTATGCACGTTATCCGATTAAATTATAATTGTTTTTATAACTTTAAACGCATAACTTTGTTTTCGCAATGCCAATTCCCGACTACCTATTATTGTTTTGACAGTTGAATAAAAAAAACGACCCTTACGATTAGCGATCGTATTTCAAAATATCCATTCAGTACGATTCACCTGCGCGTTTTTCGAAAATAATAACACCTGTTCGGCTATTTTAAAATATTAAAAACAACTTATATATTGCGTAGTGATGAGGGGTGTTTCCTATAGAGGGAAAAGCAATATTTTCCATCTGGTCCTGCGGGTGACAGCGGTCTTTGTTCGCCTAGCTAAACGATCCTATCAACGACAGAACACTTCAAACACAATGAAGAACATCAAAACGTGTATAAAGTGTTATTTAACAATTACTAAAATTGTATCGCAATATGGGAATTGTAATATCGATATCCATAAATGACAGTTGCAAGAAAACTGCATTAGAACGTTCGCAATGTAATAGCTTTAAGCTTAATGCAATATAAGAATGGTTGTTAGTTTGTACTTATCGTTAAATCAATTTTGAAAAAAAATATACGTGAAATTATAATTCGGTTGTACATATATTTATATATTGTTTAATTAATTTCACATAAAATTTAATATATTAATTGGGTGTTTAAAGTATATCCACTAAGGAAAAGATAATATCATATGGAAATTCATTTCAAATTAAGAAATATATGGATCACGTTAAACAAAGATAATGAATAAAAATTGAATTTATCTTTGAAATTAAAATTGTTCAATTTGAAATTGAAAATCTATAATATTTATACAAAAAATACTTGATTTTAACTAAATGTAGCTTTTTTTCAGTGAAACGTGTTTTTATTTTAGGAATATATATATATTGTGGAAAAGATTATTCCGAAAACTATCATTGAGAATATTTGGAAAATGTCAAAAACACCTACCACCCTCTAATACAAGTTTGAGAGTGTATTTCCACCAATGGGGACGCCAACCCCCAACCCTATTCTCCTATTGGTCAGCCGTAAAGTGGTTAGGGCTTCTATATTTAATAATTAAAATATTTACCTATTAATAATATACCTGTGCCTGAGTATGAATATTCTAATTAATTAAGTCCCTATGATATTTATAGGTACCCTTACTAATTTTGTAACATTGATAGTATACGTTAATATTTTTAAACAGCCGTATGTTTAAAAATTACCCATATATGTATTAATCAAAATATCCATTTTTTATCCTGGATATATTTTAACTGTGGGTAAAACTAACTGTTAACTGGTACGATTTTGCATCATTTAAAGCATCCACACACGCCCACACATCATCACTACCGTGGGCGCCGCCCCCACACTTGTAAGACAATATTGTGTTCATACTGACTTTGACTGATTTGAAGAAAAAAATGTAGAGACTATACATTTGTGCAAGCATATTAAATATTAAAAAAAAAATAACATAACGAAACAGTTAATTTTATTTGAGATCCTTATCTAAAATGTTTAAATTTTTATATCGGCGTTATTTTATTACGTTGTAGGCGAAATATATTTTTTAACAAAATAAAATTTTCCATTAGGTCACCACCTAACAACCACCCCTAACAAGGACAAAGTTTGCTCCGCCCCCAATCGATTTCAATATAATCCTCCGCCCCTAGTATATAAAGCTAAGGGTTGCGGATTCGAGTACCACACATCGTCATACCTTTGAAGTATAAACATTTCTCTAGTATAATTGTTGTGTTTTATTAAAATCCACAAATTATGTCAAATACGAGATGTCCGCTGCCCGATTCGTCGTCCTCGCCGCCTTTGGGGTAAGATTTTCACAAATAATGTTTATAATTTAAAATCGTTTTCCACGTGGAAAACAGTGAAGAGGTTAAGATTAAAAATTATATTGACTATTGTGCACTAAATATTAAATTACACAAATAAAAATCACATTGCAATTAAAATAACCCAAGTCTGTTCAAATCAAATATACATTTTTTTAAATATTATTATTATTTTAAATGTTCTTACATTATTTATCATATATCCGATGAAAGAATAATGAATCCAATAGGGATATTGCTTCCGTTATGCTATTTTCCTATTCTATTAGTGACTTTCATTATCATGAGACCTCATGTGAAATGTTTTTAACTAACAATTAATTATCGGTCTTAATTCGTAATCTATGACATTCAAGAATAATAAATAATAGAATTCTTATTAGTAATTTGCTTTTCCGATATGATATCCTAATTATCATATTTTTTCACAATTCAAATCCATTTATAAAATATTATTATATCATTCAATTTGACCCGTTTTATGCGCGAAATTCTTGTACCTATATTCAGATTTCTAAGGAATAATGAATAATGAAGTCTCAAACACATACATATTTATTACAAGAAAACTCTTAAAATCATCCAGTAACACTTTAATTAAATTGGTAAGCAATTTTTCTTAATTGGTCCTCAAAACACCGCTTCATGAGCATTTACTTTATTTGTATGAGCAATACTTATTGTTTATTTTTTAAATAATAAAAACGTATTCACTAATTTAATTAATTGTTAATTATTTAGATTTAGTCGTGGAGATCTCTCAGCCGAAGAACTAGGAGCTCTTCCATCATGTGCTTACGCTAGGCCTTTACCTCCACTTTGCAGATCTCTTCATAATCATCCAGGTAAACTTTAAATAATATACTATTTTTTTCATTATAAATTTTTAGTGGGGTTTATGCAATTCATAAGAATCAAAATACTCATCGATATACTTCAATAATAATAAAAATAACAAAAAGGTAGAGCACTTTATTGGGAATTTCCCAAATTTTTTATATTTTAAATGAATCAGTTGTTCAAATAAAGTCGTAATAAGTCGTGAACTGTCAACTTTTCGAAGAGACATGAAAAAAATATTGATATTATACCGACATTTTGAAAGATAAGAAATATAATATTTTATTTTTGTTCCAAATTAGTATTATCCGTATTATTTTTATAATGCACTGACTTGTTTCTTTCTAAGACAAACGGGTAAAGGTAAAAAAAAATATTGATCACCCGTAATTTATTATTTACTGTATTTTGATGTTCATGGAAAGTTTTTCATACGATAATCGAACATAAATTTTATGAAAATACCTATGTAGGAAGGCATAACTTATTCTTGGAACTATTTCGTATGTTTTAAGTAACTTCCCTAAAGAACTCGATTTTAACAAAATAGCTACTTTCCGAAAACTGACTCTTTTCCTTTAAAAAAAACCGATTCAGTTAGAATAGCACATATGGGGCTGGCGCTAGAGGGCTGCGGGATGAATTTTGGGGGCGCTTTCACGTAAAGTGACTAGACTATAATTATGATGTACTGGTGAAAAAACGTAGTTGTGGATTTTTATTGATATATAGATGAAGGGAAAATCACCTTTACCATTATTATTTTACGAAAACGACCAAATGGTCCTTTTATCAATCGCGGAGCTTGTGACGGTAAAACTACTAAATAACTTTTCTGTTTGTCGCTGTTGTCGCCGTGTTAAATAAATAAATTCTATTTTTTTTTAAATAACAAGACAATTCTAATTAAAATAGGTATAATAGCCAGTTTAGTCCAAAATCGGAAAAACAACCTTAATTCGGAAAAGTCTTCATAAACGGAATATAAATACAAACACCTTCGCCTGAATTTTTCAGTAGTGCCATTAATCGAATATATATTTCTTTAAATTTTAAAAGTTTAAAAACTCGATACGATTTTTATAAATAATATATTGCTTCAACTCGTGAAAACGATTGTAATGCCATCTCTATTTCGTGAACTGTGAACTCTTGACATTTGTTGGCAACATTAAATTATACTTTCACCGTGGCATACATATATTGTTTATTTAAGTAACTGCTTATATTTACTAATATAATTAATTTGAGACTACTAATTGTGTATATTTTTAGATTCAATAAACAATGATGGTGTTAATTCTGGATGTGGTAGTCAGGGCAATGATTTATACGGAAGTGGGCCTTACAGGGTGCAGCGGGTCGCTGCTAATATCAGGGAGAGGAAACGAATGCTGAGGTCCGCCCCAAATGGGTATATCAACACATTCTTTATTACATTGAATTGATAATCACTCACCTGCATTTATATTATATACCAAGTGTTTATGGACAGCCTTTAAAATGATGATAATTTTTGGTATTTTTAGCAGTATAAACTCGGCCTTCGATGAACTGAGAATCCACGTGCCTACATTTCCATATGAGAAACGACTGAGTAAAATTGACACATTAAGATTAGCAATTGCTTATATTGCTTTACTGAGAGAAGTAATTATAAATATTGTATAAAAAAAACTTACTTGTTAGCTTTCAAGTCTCTTAAATGATAATGTATTATTGAAGGTCCTAGACGCAGACTACGATCCCTTAACTTATGTGGAGAAATGTCTTAGAGGTGAAATCAAACCAGAAAGAGCCCATTGGAATACAAGCGGTGAGAATGTTTCGATGATTCATTTCATCCTTCCAACAATATAAATATAACAGATTTCTAATTTTATGATAAACTTATAGATCTGACAGCGAGATTATCTTGGATTAATTGGGAAAACCTAGGAGTGAATCCAAATCGCAGGAGTGTCTTGACTACCTTAGCATTATCCACCGATTCGATGCATTTAGGACATCATTAACAAATAAAATCAACATAAGAACAGCGTTGTAAATATTGTTAACATTTCATTTGTTATTTTCAAGCAATAAATCTGTTATTTAATATTTTATTATTGAATGTTGTTAATAGAACTCTAAAAAATAAAAAAGGAAAAAAAATAATCGTGGCACCATGGGTTTGCTTCCTGTAATGATATCGACTTATCTGTTGTGATATCGCAGTCTGATATTACTATAAAATAAAATAAAAATAGAAAGAATAAATGTAAGGTAAGGTATGTTAAAAAAAATGCAATAGATTTCAATTTGTAAAAAAAAAAATAAGAAGGGTTGTTAAAAAAGACAAGCAAAGAAATAAAAAAAACTAGTAACTAGTAAAAGAGAAAAGAGAAAATTAATTAAGAAAAAATTTGAATACAAATACATAACGCAAAAGTGTATAAAATGAAATACAACTGATAAACGCTGCACGAAAAAAAGTTGATTAAAACGCAAAAAGTTAATTTGATATGATTCTTGTGTGTATATTTCCATTCAATAACATCTTAAAACATTTACAATAATACGTTAGTCGAAATTTCCAATTTTAACATATGTGTATAAGTATATTTATCGAAACAAGTTGTAATAGACATTGAATAATTATATATTTATCTAATTTTGAATTTGCTAATCATTTCTTCAGCCATTCAGTATATCCCAAGCTGCATCATCTTTTGACTTGATTTTACGGCTTTTAACATCTAGACCAGAAGTAAAATCCAAATCTTGAACTGGCTTTCGAGCGCTCTTCGAGCTGCTTACAAATTGACTTTCTTTCTTCTCTTCAAAACTTCCCCTGTTTGATGATGCCATAACATTTATTAATGTTAAACAAAATAGATAAAACGGTAGAATGTTCAAGGATACTTTACCAAGAAGCTGACGGATCAGACATAGAATTCTTCATTGCTCCGTAAGATACATCACTCTGGTACGAATTAAGGAACCCACCAGGGGTTGTCGCTGTGCTCGATGGATTATTACTACCATCTAAATTGTTCCAGGAAGCACGTCCGCTTATCTTAAAAAATATAAAAACTTAAATACAAATATCATTTAAAACTACATATTATTAATTATTAATAAAATTACTTTTTCATTAACATTATTTGCTAATTCAACGACTTTTTGAGAAGCAATTCCTCCATACTTCATAGCATTATCACTGGCTTTTTGAGCCAAAACAGATGCAGAACTTGTAAACAATGACCACCCCTGCAAATTAATCAAAATATTAAAACAAATTATATTTACAAAAAAAAAAAAAAAACATTCACAACTCACACTTGCTAATGTACTGAGTGTATTATCCAAGAGTTCTTTAGAATTTTGACCATTATTCATGGTAGATTGATTATAATTTGTGTTCCCAAAACCAAAATACTTATTATCAGAACCTCCACTTGATCCACTAAAAAAATGATGTTATCAATATACACATTAATAATTATACATAATTTGTTTACATACAAAGAAGGATTTCGTGGTAAAGCCCCAGCTGAAGAATCATTATAATCATTGCTAGAATATGAGTTCGATGGACTTTTTTGATATGAAAAATTATAATCCTCATTTTTAGATGAATTTATCTTTTTCTCATATTTCTCATAAACATTTTCACTCCACTGTTTACCTTCGGCCAGTGTAGATATCTGTAACAATTCAAAAAAAGATTTAATAAAAGGTCAGAAAGAACAGAATTTTCATAGCTACCTTAAGACGATACATCGCAGCTGCTCGGGTATTATACTTTTGAGAAATTGTCAATTTCGGATTCCAATCTGGTTGTGCTTCCAAAAACTCTCTAGCTTTATCATTGCCCCCAACCTTGAAAATGAATCATACATTAATATAAAATTAGTTAGAGGTATCAAATGAAGAAAGTTTTTTGAAAAAAAAACCCTAATCATCACTGTATAATGATGTTGGTGGGAATGATGGAAGTAAAAAAGTTCATTAATACTATAAGATAAACCCAATATAACCAATATATGACATATTAGTAGAACTTCTATGATGAAATAAAAATAAATACCCTCATTTTTTCTAACTCTGATGGTTTCCATTTGTCCATGGTAGCTGAACGAACAAACGAGAGATGAACACCAAGACTTCTGTGCTTTCCTGAACATTCCAAGCAAATCCAAATACCATAAGAAACAGAAACCCATTGTGGGTTTAATGTTGAGCACTCGAAACACTCCTAAAAAAACATGTTCCAAATATTGTTAAAAAATAAGCATATCTCGAATTTTATATGAATGCATGTTATCAAACATATGGTAGCTTTGTGTGACATAGTACATTCATACATTTAGAAAAGTACAAAGGTTAATTAAGGGAAGGCGTTGTGTTATATTATTCGATTTAAGATTTGGAAAATTAAAGAAATAAAACTTGATACTGACATTATTACTTCCAAGCAAGCGTAGCTCCTGTAATTTTCTTCTGGTATTCGGCGAGGCCATTTTGATTGAACAAGCCTCTGAAACCCCGGTGACTTAACTGATTCCTAATACTGAAAGTGTATATTGAAATTACTGAAATGGTGTATGGAATGTCAAGCTGGTGGGAGTCCACCAATAAGTGATCTGTTTCAACTGTCACGTTGTCATACACTTTCTTTTTTTATAATGCACACAATTGAATACGAATGCAGCCAGTGCTATATATACATACCAATATTACTTGTAATTCATTACTGCAAAAATGCAGAATTATATATATATTTAGGCATTCTTTATAAAATGTCTACTTTTGTAAATTATAGATTAGGTATATAAAATATTCAATTTATTATTATTATGAAATTGCACTGTATGTGAAAAATTCTAATAAAAATATATTTTCCGAGATTTAAAAAAGCATTACCGATTTATCATCTTCCTTTATCAAGACTGGAGATAAAACATTTATTGAATACATACCCAATTCTGACAGCAAGCGCCCGCGAAAATTCAACATCTATCTGCTGCGCTTACAAATGTTATTCACAAAAAATGGATCAATTCCCTGTTTGGTGGCTTATTTATATAATTGTAAAGTAACAATTTGAATATTATAGTTTTAAGTTGATCGGAACACTTAACACCTGTCGAATGTGCTTCAGTAAATACGTGAAAAATATTAAAATGTTCGAAAATAATTTAATAGAATCTTGATTTTGATAGAGAACATTGACCAAGCCTTAATTCAATAATAAGAAAAGGTAGTAAGGTACAAGTTAGAAGCGTTCAAAAATAACTTTAAGATTTCTTCAAGTCAAGATATGATCTGATTTCTGGTTGTAATTTTTTTTTATCATATCGGCATGTAGGGGGAACAATTTTAATACGAATGTAAAGCTTTAGTAGTACTCACATTCACGTTTGATTAAAGATAAGGAGGAAATAGGATTTATTGCAAATTAAAAAAAGCATGAATCAACGAGAAGATATATATTTTTATATTTCATTAGAATATTCTAACACTTGGTATTTTATTAGTAAATATACTTATTTTCATGTAGATCTACCTGAAAGTCATCTATTGATATGTATCGTTCATGCATTCATGATGTGCAAATCTGTAGTCCCTCAAAAACACTTAATCTTAATCGGCAGCCTCATACCATTATATTTTCTTTATGAACAACATTTAGAGTAGATATTTAATAAATTTCATGGTTTAAGGAATGATTTTTATCATTAACATTTATAAATTACATGTGTAGATTAAATTAAGTCATTGGGCAGTGCATATTAAAATTCAAAACAAGATATTAGATTTCCATGTATATTTTGAAAAATAGCATTCCTTTATAAATATATTTAATACTTTGTGGAAAAAACAAACATATCATTACTGCCGCAATATAATTTGATTAGCTACTCTGCCTACCGAAGATTCAGTCTTCTTAACAAAAAGAATATCTTACATAATAAAGCCAAAATATTCATATTAACACAGAAAAAGCACCATTTCTAAATATTTTTTTTGGGATAAAATACTTTTAAGTATCAACATTGGTAATATACTAACAGAATAACAACAACTATAAAATCCAACAATCTCTTATACCTTTGTGTATTTAAATTATAACAAAACGGTAAAGGTACACCAGCAGTGTTTTTTGCTGTTAAAATTTAATATAGTCCTAGGAATGCTATTTTCGTCCAATTTATTGGATGGAATGACCTGTAAAATATTTTTTTCAAGCTCGGCGTGGTTTTTAAAATTTTAGATTAAATATAGCGTAAATTTTCCAATTATAAACTTTGAGTTTGGATATAATAATATGAATAATGATCTAACATTCAGCACAAAAATATATAATAAACATTTGTTTATGTTAGGCCTTATCCTAAAATATCTCATGCAATATATTCATGGACTAAATAAGTATAGGCAAAAATAAATTTGTACAGTAAAATGTGTATGTGTATAGTAAACATTTTCAAAATAAATTTCCTTGTGAGCATTCAACATTTATAAATCAATCGAAAATATTTCCATCCCTTATTTTAATACGGCTTTACTACTACAAAAGCGGTTTTGTGTTAAATGATTCCACAACTCTAACATGAACTGATCAACAATAAATGGGATGGAGGACAATAAAGTTAGATTTATTTTGGTCTGTTGTCGAAAAGCTGTTGGACGATGCTTTCATCAGCCAACGTAGAAGTGTCACCAACATTCCTGTCACCCATTGCAATTTTGCGCAAAATCCTACGCATTATTTTCCCTGAACGAGTTTTTGGCAATCCAGGAGCATGCTGGATAATATCAGGCATTGCAAATGGTCCTATACGCTCACGGACCTTTTTCTTTAGTTCTCCTATAAGTTTGTCATTGAATTCGGATCCTTCGTTCGGTGTTATGAAACAATAAAGACATTCTCCTTTAATGGGATGGGATTTTGAAACTACAGCGGCTTCAGCAACATCGGGATGTTCTGTCAATACTCCTTCAACTTCTGCAGTGGACATTAGATGTCCTGATACATTGAGCATATCATCCACTCTGCCAGTGACCCACAAGTATCCATCAGAATCTCTCATTGCACCTGTAATTGAATGGCGTTATATTAGTAACGAATAGTGCATTCAAGAATAAATTGATTATTTAATTCAAAAAGATCATTAAAGCCGTAGAAAATAAATTTTTAGGTCATTAAGTATAGGTTATCCTCTTACCACACCGCATAGAATAGGTGTTAAGATCATTGGAGTTATTGAAACCGTGATAATTGTGAAAAACTGATTTTATGAGACTTTTTGGAGGTCATTTTGAACACCAAAATAAAGATTTTTACAAATTCCTACGTTGATTCCTTATTTGACTGGGCTATAAGTAAATCACAAATATATTGCCGATTCGCATTAATAAGATTTTATTTGTTTGGTATTTTTGCACGCGTGTAAGATTTATGCCTGAAAACCTTAAACGCGGTCAAATTTTTCGGAAAGCTGACCATGTCAGCGTGACCCATTTGGCCCGTTTTGTCATCTAATAGCAAAGAATTTACGAGTAGCTCTCGGTCACACTGTAGTTCCCAAAAAGTATTACCCAAAGTTCTATTAATAGTGCTTGTTGTCAATTTTTAATATTTTATAATATGCTTGCGGTGCACCGTTTTAGAATCACTGATCGTGTGGTAAATTTCTATGGATAAAAAATATAATTAAAAATTATTAAAAATCAAATGATTTGATATTACCATCTCCAGTGCAATAGTATCCAGGAAACTTGGAGAAATACGTAGACTCGTATCGTTCATGGTTGTTGTACAATGATCTCATTATGCCAGGCCATGGCTTGGAAAATACCAAATATCCTTCTCCTGGACCTTCAACTACTTGACCGTTTTCATCCAACAAAACCGGCTCAACCCCAAAGAATGGGAAGGACTGAAAAGCAAATAGACCTAGTATGCGTCGCGATTAATATTACTAATTATATTCACCGCAGCCCCGGGTTTCATGGGCGTGGCCCCTGGAAGAGGAGTAAGGACATGTCCTCCTGTTTCAGTCTGCCAAAAAGTATCCACTATGGAACATCTATCATTTCCCACAAATTTTCTGTACCATTGCCATGCTTCGGGATTAATCGGTTCACCGACACTTCCCAAAACTCTCAACGTAGATAAGTTATGCCTGAAAATGCAATAGATTCATTTTATATAAGATCGCCTTTATATATTATATAATTTCTTACTTCTTCACATAACCATCACCAAATTTCATTAGTGATCTAATGGCCGTTGGCGCAGTGTAAAATTGGTTGACTTTATACTTCTGCACAATTTTCCAAAATCTGTCATTGTCGGGATAAAATGGTGTACCCTCAAACTAATAAAAATATGATTGATTACATTCTGGTGAATTAAATTATAAATTTATACGTACCAAAACAGATGTAGCACAATTAGCTAAAGGACCATATACAACATATGTGTGTCCTGTAATCCATCCAATATCGGCAGTACACCAATAAATATCTCCAGGACGATAATCAAACACATATTTGAATGTGGTGGCCGCATACAATAAATATCCACCTGTTGTATGAAGAACACCTTTTGGTTTCCCCGTGGATCCGCTAAAATTAATTCAAGCGAATATTTATAATGTGACCATGATGAATGTTCATGAGTGATATTCTACCTGGTATAAAGCATAAAGAGTGGATCTTCAGCGTCCATCCATTCAGGATAGCATGATGTTTCTGCATCTTCCATCTCTTGATGCCACCAAAAATCTCTATCATCATCCCAAGGAGTCTAAAAATATATAATTGTATTATCTTTTTAATAAACGGTGTATGAAATGTATTAACCTCGAAATCATCCATTTTGGCACATTCGGTGACTCTGTTAATGTGATCGACCACAATACAAGTTTTAATTGTATGATTGTATTTTGTAATAGCTTTATCCATGGCTTCGTCACATATGGACTTCAATTTTAGTAGTTTTTCTCCTCTCCATGCCGCATTAGCAGTCAAAAGCATCTTGGCTCCACAGTCTGACATTCTTTCGGCCAAGGAGTCCGAAGAAAAACCAGCGAACTAAAACACGAGTCAATTAATGACCGCGATCTGTAAAATAATGCGATCAAAAATACCACAATGGAATGAACAGCCCCTATCCTGGAACATGCCAGCATTGCGATCACTAACTCCAAAACCATGGGCATATAAATAGCCACCCTGTCTCCTTTGACAATACCGTGACTCTTCAGCACGTTGGAAAAACGACATACTTCTTCCAATAGTTTCTTGTAGGTTAAACGACTGTAGTCGTCGGGATGATTTCCTTCCCTAAAGCAGAACATACATAATATTGATACGATTAGCAGATAGCCAACTTTATAAATACATATTTGTATTGCTAATTAGAATAGCACGTTGACTCAGATAACATACCACGTTATTTTGTATCTTGCTCTATAAAAATATCGAATTATCCCATTAAACATCCAAATGTCGGCGGTATTATCAAACGCGCGATCTCGTAATATAATAATTCGAAACTGGCAAACATTATTGATACAAAATCCTACTTTGAATCACAGTAACGTGCACTTTCTACACTTCTGCCATAAAAAAACATTGTTAAAGAAATGAAAGTATTTTCAAGCTTAATTAACGGTTATCTTATTTTATTTTTATTTTAACGTATTTATCTTTTATATTAATATATATATATACATTCTGTAAAGAGTATGTTTCTTAAACAGTTTTATTGGTATATGTAAATTGATACTCGATAATGAAATTGCAAAGCTTAGCGGAAAAATTGCAGTTTTATTGCACAGATATAACATTCGATGAAAATATACATTTATATATCAATGTAATAATGTGTTTTTAATCGATCTTGAATAATTCGATTCTTGTGACCATTGATATTTCACCGCCAAGGTCTTCAATTGTAATATAAATTATATAGTGTGTCGTTTTTTTTTATTTATTAAAACTTGTTTTGATCAGTTGTTACTATCCCCATATGCAAAAAATGGACTTCCACTTTTTTTTTTAATTTCCTGATTACCTCTTATCTAATCTATACAAGTGTATCTCTGAATAGTAGTAGTATAAATTTAGAAGCCTTAATTATTATTGGAAATTCAAATGCGCTGGGTTTTTCTTTGTATTTAAAATACATATTTTCCGGTTTCTCTGTTGGACTATTCTACGTTGAAAATTATTATCTTCGGACGAAATAATGATAGCTTATTATCCAAGATGCTTATTAAATAGCTTCTGGGGAGTATTGATTATTTAAAAACATTTGAAGTGATATTAATTAAATGAAAGATATAGTACACATGTAATAATATATATAATCATTTATCGAACATTGAATATCATTTGTGTATAAAGATGATGAGATGACACACTACATTTATGTTGTGGTTTTTATTTTTGTGCATTATACTTGATCATTTATGTTTTGAATGTATGTAGATATAATTCGTAAAAACCGTAAGGCGTAAATTTGATAAAATAAAATAAACGACTCAAAGTGGTTAAATAAAGTCTCATATCATAAATATTAGCTAGCAAACCGTGTAGTCCTAATATTAATCTATTGTTGAGATCTTCATTGATAATATGAAGAGCGTTTAACTTATAGTCAAAAAATTTATAAAATTGACTTTGTTATATATTAAACTCATTATAATGACTAATAACTGGTAAACCGTCATTAGCAATAAAATCGAACTGAGGAAATTTTCGAGGCAAGCTTCGCATCGTTTCATTTTAAATGGTCTGCATCAAAATAGATAATTATTATGATATAATGTTTTCGTGGTATCATTGACTCACAACGAGCATTTATCTACTAAAAAACTGCTTCTATTAAAAAATATATATTTATAGATTAATTATTTAAACGGCAATGTAATATTTCCATATTCATGGGGATGAATGGGTAGTTTGAGAGAAAAATGCGAGGGTGAATTCCATCCAATCGATAGTCGAGAACAAAAATAGGTCATGGCTATCATGGGCAAGTAAAATTCATTCACAGAAAGTGCACTTTTAACCTCGTAATCATATACATATGTATATTACACTAAAATCATTGTATTTATTATATAAGCGCTGATTTGTTAGTACATATTGAAACTCTAAGATATCAATTAAAGACGGATATAGGTAATAATATTATAATCCTGTCACGAGCAAGTCTTTATTAAACCTTGATATTGTTACCCGTTCGCCATTCTCTTTGGTTCGTTTAATAATCACGTGCATTGTCTTGATTGAAACAATTATTAGAAAAGAAGATTCAGCAATATCTTATTAAGTGGAAATGTGCATTTTGTAAGAGCGTAACAAAAGACATTTGGTCGTATGTGCTTTTTTTAACCGATGTAGATTGTTTTTGTAATACATACATCATATTCATTTACCCTTGAAATGTCTGATACACATATATCATATTTTAATCGCAGAGAAAGGTAATGATTTTTTATTGTTGTAACAATTTGAATTTCAACGAGGTTAGATATTTTTACCGAATAAACAACTTCACGATACTGCTTTAAGATAACCGTATTGAACGTGAACAATATTAATATGTAGATTAAATTTCTTTATAAAAAAAACTTACAAGACGTGTATGTATTTAAAGCGAAAATATTGATTTCAATTAGTAAAACGCAAATATGCAACTAACTTGGAGCATTGCCAAAAATCGATTCGAAACAAATCGAATAATTTTAATAAATATTATTAGTTAACGCGTTTTTCTAATTATGTAAATTTTACGGTAATATAACGTTTGTAAACAAATGATAATTATGTGTTTTTCCTGAGTGTTTGTTTTTTTTCTATTTGTTAAAAAAATTGTTAGGTAGTCTCTTACCAATAGAAGGCCAGCTTGTCACCGTGACCCAAACGAACGTTCCTGTCTAGAAGGTTGTAGCAAATGTTGGTACTTGCTCCTGTTAGCCATCTTGTAAAAACAGGTCCTTGCTGGATGTCAAAGTTATGCTCGAAGAATTTTCCCTTCTCGGCCGGAGTCTCCCAGTGGAACTGTTTGGCTATTTCACCCCAAAAGGCTTCGGGGTCTTTGAGAGACTTCTCGTGCATCTCTTTGTATTGTTCCATAGAGCTTATATGGGAATTACTGACCACCCATTCAGAGGGAGGGTAGATTGCGCCTTGTTCTGAAGGCATATTGATCAGAGAGCGGTGGACAAAGAGACAACCTTGTTGAAGCGCGGCTGGCGCTATACTGAAAACCCTCGCGACGCCTGCGTGCGTCAATATAGGCGTCAGAATGGCATTGACTAATCAGTCTCATGCCTCGAGAACCCCCTTTTATATACCCACAGTTTTCCACTAAAGCTATACCTATTCCCAGAACTTATACTAGATTCATATAATAAAGAACGAATTGAATCGTTAGCCACTAATTTAGAGCATTAACGCCCAAGTCTATTTAGAAAGCATCGACAATTTTCATCACAGCATGTTCAATTAATCACTTTTCACCCTTGCGTTACACCCTGGTAAACAATAAAAACGCTTATGATACAAATTCATTACTTAACTAATAAAAACAACTAAATAGGTACATAGAAAAACCAATTCTGCCTATTATCCCACTTAGCAACTTCAATAGAATTGTATCTTGTTTTGCTAACCGTTTTTACATCATCATCATCACAAGCACTCCAGTTCAGTGATGAACCAAGGCTTCCCGCACCAGCATCTTCCACTTAATGCTCCTCCAGTTATTAATACCTAAACTCCTAACTACCTTATAGAACTCGTCCGCCCATCTTAGCCTAGGTCTACCCTACTTTCTCTTGCCCTTTGGCTTGCTGGATAGTATTTCCGATACTATCCCTTGCACTACGTTCACGCTCTTATATAATGAGTAAATCTCATCGTTCCGTCTAATTCTAAATAGTCCCGGTGCCTCCTGAACAGGACCCAAGATCCTCCTAAGAATCTTCCGCCCGAACCTAAGTAGCCTATCCTCCTCAGTCTTGGTAATAACCCATGTTTCTGCACCGTGGGTTAGTACTGGCCTAATTAGCATCTTGACCGCTTTTACATACTTTACGTATAATACACTTAATTGCAATAAGACTTTGGAAAAACACCAAATCAAATTAATTATCTCGATATTATTAAATGCGATTTTATGCCCAATCTGCTATAAGAAACGTACGATATAAAAATTGAATGACTGGTCATATTTTCTTTTATCATCTCTCATTATTTATCACTAAGTTTAACCAAAAAGTATATTTTTTTGTACTCGTATAGAGTAGATACATATTATTGTTTACATAATAAGATGACTGTAGACACCCGATAATAATTTGTATTGATATGTATGTACATATGTTTACGTGAACCAAGTTTTCTAAAGGCGTAAAAAAAAGTCCTAAAAATTCATTCGTTGTTGACTCATTTAAACGTCACAAAATATGTACATATGTATTGATAAATATTTAAAAAAAAACGTATCAAACATATCACCAGCATTTGGAAGAATGATTTCACATTATCCAAACGAGACTTATTTTTTACTGTGAGGCATTGATCGGCTTTTGAACCTTTGTAAATCATAACATATTGGTGAAAATTCAAATACCCTTCACTTATACTACATTATAATTAGCGGGACTCTTTCAATTATATATATAAAAAGATCTATATATACCGTGACGCCTTCCCTATTGACGGGAGTCCCTTTATAAGGGGTTGGCCAGGCCACCTTGGCCTTTACGGGAGAATATAGTAGAGATGGTTTCCCAGGCCACCACACAGCAATGAGTACTTAAGATCTAGTTTGCTAAGCTAGATCTACCAAGTGACTCCGGTGCCGTGAATCGAACCCGGGAGTCTTCACTCATTACTAACCACTGGGCCACAAGGCGGCTCTTCTCTTTCAATTATGATAAATTTAATTACTTTAATATTTAAATTATGACAACTAATATTACCTTAATACTATTATTAGTTTCTTTTTTCTCTTTCCTGTCACCTTATTATTATTATATGTATTGGTACTAGCCGATAAAAGTCCGTAGTCCGTAAAAGACGTTTATTTTCCTATAATTGCTAGGCTATTTATTAGCTGAAAAATTAAACCTCTTGAATTCGTAATACACAACTTAATCCTGGTTACATTTTTTTTAAATCGGTTTGTCATTCGGTGAATAAAAATGAGAGAAGTTTTCACAAGAAAAGCGACATTTACGTGAGATAACATAAGTTGGGGTATTAATTCTATGTAAATTGTTATCGTGCCATGGAAATCCTAAATTAGTTCTTTTTACACTACACTACAATAGAACCTCGTTATACGTCATTAATCCGTTTCATTTTTTTTGACGCATATCAAAAGTTTTTTTCGCATAATAAAGGGAAGACGAATTGCATTTTTCCTTCATAATGACGTCTCTTATTTTCAAATAATGTTCTTTATTAAATACATTGTTCAACTCTTTTTTATAAAACGTGCATCGTGTTCCGAATGAAGGTCATATTTCAAGCAAAATGTTTCGTGTCCGAAAAAAACACCCCTTAAATATGATCGGTTTTATGGAATTATATGTTAATAACATTCCTATTTTTAAAATGAATTACAATTGTATTATTTTTAAATCACATCACCCAATGTGAGTGACGTGAAAAGGTAACAATTTTTACTTTCACGATTTATAAAAAGGGAATAAAGCCGGATAGAAGGAGATAGAGGAAGATAGAGGTACGAAATAATAATTTATACAAAATAAAATAATACTTTTCGTGTCTCTTTATAATAAATAAGTTTAAAGCATGGGCGCCCGCAGGTAGGGGCAAGGGGGGTCGCTTGTCCCCCCCTTGACTGATAAATTTAAAAAAAAATAGGCAAAAATATACAAAGAATCCCAAGATACATTGTTTTGCCACCAAAAAGATTTTTTTTTGTTATTAGAGACCCGAATTACGCAATGTCGCCTTTCTTTCTTCCAAATTAAATAGTTAAATGCTTGCACATAGCCAATGGTCAAGATAAAAACACGTATGGATGAAAAAAATAAATAAAAGACGTAATGTTCAAATGCTGATTTTATTAATCGTAACTGACATATATATATGTATAATATTAATTTGTAAAAACATGTGAACCCCACATATCAAACAAAGTGTAGAAGTGAAAATATTTTGGACAAGAAATTATGTTTATCCTCCAATTCAACGTTCGTATACATAATACAGGGTCAAACTTTGTTTCATACATACACATAAAGATGTGTAAAAATACTAACACATGAGAAAGGTTGATTGAAATACCCCCTGCTGCAGTAATACTCATCTTTTTAATTATCCCTGTGTAGTTATCTTGATCAAAACTATTACACTTTACTTTATATAAAAATAAACAGCGCTTTCTATTATGCAACAAAAATTATCCAAATAACATCTTCAATATTGTTTTCCAAGGGGGTTTAACTTTACTTACAATATAATGGACAAAATTACAAAAATACCATTGAGAATATTAAAATGTCATGAAACAAAGATTTGTGTGAATACAAATATGTAATTAAACAAAATATATATTCATCATTAAGTAGAGATGCCATTTAAAACTAATCACAGAGGTTATGTGAAAAAAATTATATTAACTACCCACTGCATCATATTGGAGTGCAGTGGTTAACTAGTAACTATTTCATTTTTTTTATTTGATCAACCAATACTTACAGCTTTTAACCCTGTAGTAATAAGTTACATTAAAATAATAAATATAAAACCAACTACACCATACCAATGATTAAAAGAGACGAACTTTGAGTAGTGTAAATTTGTGATATTGATTTAACATTTATATTGACAAATTCATTTTTAATTACATGTAAACGTTAAAAATATTCATGAATAAAAAAAAATATCATAAACAGGTACTAAACTTTACCAGTCGTAATAGCGAAAATTTCAGATCATTTGAAAAATAAAATTGGACAATATACATTTCTGTAATTATAATGTTATTATTTGTACTCTCGGTTTGAAATAAATGCTAAAAACGGTTGAAGTCGACGTGTTATGTTAAATTTAAAAATATACCAAATTGTGTGATATAGGTCAAATTAAAAATACTGAGATATTCTACTCAACTAAAAATAAGGGAAAAAATCAGCTATTGGAATTTAACGATAAAGATTATGTAAGCTGCTGAGTTTTTAGAAATGTGAATGTAAAAGTTTACTAAAAGAAAAAAAGAACTCAGACTTGTATTGAAATAACCCAATTTAAGGTTTGAACTCGGCCAATTTGGCTAGAACTTTGGTGGCTTCTTCAGAAGTGTCACTGCAGATGACCAGAGTGTGAGAATAACCCATTGATACTTGAGCGCATTTCACGCCATTCATGTTTTTCACTTCCTTGGGCTTAGTAGAAGACTTTGTCAAGTCACCGAGACCCTATAATAAAAATCATCAATGAATAATAAGTTTAACTAGTACAATTACAATTGTCTCTTACCAATTCACCAAATGTGGGGGACGGACCCCATACGACCAAAGACTCATCGGCAGAAACGACAATTGAAGTGTTACTCACACCAATATCGTGAATGGCCCATCCTTAAATTTTATTTGACATTAAAAAGTGACTCAATAGAATAAGTGATAAATAATATTTGTATATACCAGATAAATCTTGAACAGGTTTTGGATACATGTTGGCTTCTCCAGTCCTCTTTGGTTGACCGAACAAGTATAGGCCACCTACATATCATTTAATTATATTCAATTAACAAATTATAAAAATACATAATTTCTAATAATTAACGCCTTATTACAAAAATACGATAACTAAAAAATAAATTTGCATTCAAGCATAATAAGCAAAAAAAAATAAACAATATTGTTAATAATATATACTTTATATATTTATTACCAATATCATTCACAGCCAAGCTAAATGTGGCCCCACAGTAAACTGATCGGAGTCCTCGGCTTTGGGTATCAAAGAACTTAATCAATCTTGGTCTCATTTCATCTTTAGGCTCAGCATGTCCAAGACTACCCAAACCACCAAAGCCCCAGCTGAAAGCCCTTTTTTTGGTATCAATAGCTACCTAAAAGTAAATTATGTAATTTAGTTTCATATAAAATTCTTATTTGTATTAAAATAATGGAAAAAGAACTAACACTATGATTCATTCCACAAGCAACATCCACAATAATAACATCGTCTATCGGAGTGGCGTGCCCTTGTTTAGTTTTTTCAATATACTGCATGATGCGCTTTGGAGATGTCTCGAAATGGAATGACAACTTTGTGGATGTCAAGAAAAAATTTCCATCTGTATTATGACCTGAACAAAAGAAATTAAATTAATGTTAATAAAAAATGCAAAACATATTATTATTTAACGCTTTACTTACCCAGTTGTCCGTATTCTGGTAGACCAAACGAGTACAATACACCATTCATGTCTATAAGCATTGAGAAATCAGCACCACATGCTATTTTCACAATAGGTGGACCTCTATAAAATTTGATTATTGTTGTTGTACAATTTAATTTTTAAATATAACCACATGAACAATACCTGTAATTGATCCTCTTAGGTGTAAGTAACTGTGACTCTGACAAACTTCCCACTCCACACTGACCACTCTTATTGTCACCACAGGCATATACGATTCCACAATCTAAATTCATATAATTTCTCAGTATATTTACTAATGGTTTAAATAATGTATGCTTTACCAGTCAAGAATAATGTATGATTGCGTCCGACCGCAACCTGGATAATATTATGCTCTTTCAGTGCTTCAACGAGTACGGGATTATCTGTGGTATTGGTATCGCCAGTACCGAGTTGACCACGAGTGTTTCGACCTGAGTTTAAAATGTGAAAAAGGGTTTTAAATGTGGAAAAACTTATATAATAAATATTACTTACCAAAAGTCATCACTTTATGGTCTTCTGTTATGAGAGCTGAATGAGCTGACGTGCAGCCACTTACAGCAGCACGATACTGTTTTTAAAATAATAATTTCATTATACAACGTATTTGATCATTACTCGTATTAATAATATCGTACCTTTTTGTCAGTAAATCTGTGAAACGAATTGAGATTGGGATGGGAGCGAACATTTTTATTGGTCTCTCTCTTTCCACAGAGATCCCACGAGACCTGTCCGGCGATTAAAAGTTGACCAGCCTCTTTGACAATAGTGTCTAAAATTTCCTAAAATAAAACATTTTATTTTAATATATAATTTCGAATTAAAAATAATTTAAAATACCTGAGGGAGCTTAGTGCCGGGGTCATCAATCGGTGGTGGGATCGCCGATTCAGACTGACCGGTCACACCATCCGTATAGTCATCACTTTCAGACTCTGAGGAATATTCTTGCTTCTTAGTTTTCTTTTTAGGAGCCCCTTTAGTGACTGCTGGTCTTTTATTTTTTCCATTTCCGTTTTCTGAATCGGCCATTTCGATAGTTCAATTGAAGTTAAAGCTAAAAATATAATCGAATTAAAATACCGAATATATTATGATTTTTAGACAAGGAAAGTGGTTAAAAAGTGTAAATTTATCGAGAGTAGTTGAAGAATAAAGTTTTACGGATATTGACGCACTGAAGTGAAAGGTATTACGATAAACACGATACTGTTATAATGTCGGTTCACATAGTGAAATAGGTTCAGATGACAAAGCCGTCTTCCGGCGACAAGATGCCGGCACCTCGTGTATTTTAAACAAAAAAAACATATTTTCAATACAATATATTGAAACTAGCGAATTCCTGGTGAAATATTATAATCACAAGTTCCATTCTGTCCATCCTGGTAACTAATAAAGAGTATTGTCGGAAAGAAGAACTATACAATGAATTGTTTTGACACTTACCCAGACTCGCCGGTGTCGCGACTGTAACTGACGCTTCCGCGCCGGAACTTGTGTATAGGTACGCTATTATAATAATGTATTATTATTATAATAAATTAATATTTATGAACTTAATTCAAATATTGATTAAATTGTAATATTATCAAGTACACATATAAGTCATTTCGTATGGTTTAAAATGCAAAAACATAAATTATTGTAACAGTAATTATTTCATTTTTAATTATGGCCACACTCGTTTTTATGTAAACATTAACTAATTGAAAAAAAGAATTCATTCAAATGTAAGCAATTCACAAACTCCCATGTCTGAAAACGTGATTACAGCGATGGGGTGGGTTTTTAAATGTGTTCGTAATGATGATATACACGTATTTGAAAATACAAAGATATAAAAAGGCAGACATGCAATACACACAAAACGCCGACAATTAAAAATCAATAATTTTGACTGAAGTTATCCTGAAAAATGTACTACCAAACATTTGCACAAAAATTATTATATATACTCATTACACAATATTATTTTTAAAAAGTTTTTTTTTCATAACTTGATTTCTAAATACTTTGTAATACGGGTAACATTTATTTTATATTCATTTTAATTCGAGTGCGGAAAATATTCTATATGTGGTATTGCAGAACAAATAATATATTATAATTAGTTTTAATATTTTCTGAGCATATCGACCATTGCGCAAGTCCATTATTTCATATTCCCATTCCACCTCTTGGCTATAATACAAATTATGATATTCTTTCACGGGGCGGTCGTTATCCTAGTAGTTATTATATATTTTGCTCTACAAACAAAGAATTAATATGGGCGGTAACGTATTTTGGATTGCCAGTAAACTACTTTCAAAATAAATATATTTTGAATGGTACATTTTCTATCGTAATATTGTAAATCTGTATTGAATTGAATAATAACATGACTATCCAGAACTTTTTGTTAAATTTTCAATCATGAAATCGTTCGTGATTGTTTTATTTAAAAATTCGTTCACAATTGGTTTAATTATGAAATAAAAGTTTGTTCAAATGAATAAAAAGACAACTTGTTCACACATTCAATTTCATTTTTATAGTGAATATACCTACATATATTATTAAAACAATAATTACATATAATCGTTGCCATCGATAAGAATGCCAGACAACTGTTGCCTTTACCAAACTCATGTGCTTGTTCCGCCATCTTGATTTTTATACATCCGGTTGACCGGCCTTCTAATTTCGACGGTGTCGATATCATTTTAAAATGTATTATATCTTGTTTTATGATTGTGTATATTAAAACTTGCTGAAAATATGTTCAGAGACGAGATTATTTTTCAAATACCGTAAAACACCACAAAACTATATCATATTACGATGTCACTAATCACAGCCGTTTATAATATGTTGGTTTTCTTCTACGTGTGTCTGAAATTTACAATTTCCTCTACACATTTACGAAACAGAGTAGAGATCCAAAATATTAGTAGTCTATGGTATGGTAATATAAATTGTCTATTGTCATATAGGCTGTCACCTGGTTTGACGTCCTGTACTGATTAACGAAGATTAGGACAGTTATACCAATTATTACAGATATGAAGATCTACAAATGTTTTTCGATTGTTCTTTTGATTCTAACCCTAGTGGTTATCAATTCTGAGGTAACTAATGCCTTATTAAATTAGTGATTGTCTAATTTTATATCGAATGTCTTATTAAATTTGACACTTTATATGTGACTCTCACAATTTTCAAGTGTATTTTTACATAGCTCACACAACATAGTTATTTTTTTTGTATGATATGACCATAAATATTTTTTTAAATTCAAATCAAATTATTTATTTGCATAGTAATCGACAAATTGAATCCAGTAATTTAATATTGCTATTATTCATGTCTACTAAGTCAATAGAATTGTCTGACGTATAGGTATATTTCCTAACATTATCATAGAAATGGTGGAAAAACAGTGTTTAAAAATTTTGACAACTTAAAGAAAAATAGAGATTTTGCTAATACAAAACGTTTGCTCTTCATTTCACTCATCATCAGCCTTTTTTTCCCACTTCCGAATATTTTTTTTAAATATATTAGTAACTAAATATCATTAAAATTAAAAATTGCTAATGTAAAATTAGGCAAATCCAATATTTCAAACTGTCAAAAACATCACTCAAAAAAACATCATACTCACAACATGTATAAATGATTTATAAGGTAGACTGACTGCTTAATTCAAGAAATGCTTTGCATCCGATTCTATAATTTTGTATATCGACCACATTGTGTGGTTGATGTAGGTTTAATGCACGTCTCGGGAATGCCTGCATTAGATATGTATTTATTTTAACACCTTTTCCGAGAAACTGTACACCTATTTATAAGTATGTACATATATTTATTAAATTTTATGAAATTATTATCAGGCACAATCTTATGAAGACAAAAGGTGCAAATGTGTATGTCCGAGTCCATCTGCAGTAATAAACAGTACACAAGGTTCTCATTCAGGCAGGAAACTTTACATTGCTAATGTACCACCTAATAAATGGTGAGTAAAATAAATTTCAATTTGAATGATAAATTAAATATAAATCTATACACATCTTTATTGAAAAATTTTGCTGCAGTAATTGTGACGGTGTCATATTGCCGAGTGTTGGTGATGAACTAAAAGGAAAAGAGCAAGAATTTTGTCCAAGATGTGAATGTATCTATGAAAATCGTAATACAACAATTATAAAGGTTCATTTGCCTCCAAACAATATACATAATACTAATTTAATTATCATTTTGATTATGAAAAAATATTTTTAGGTTGTTGTTATAATAGTGATCTGGGTTATAATGCTTCTTGTGGTATATATGGGCTTCCTCATCTGTTTGGATCCGCTGTTGAATAAGCGAGCTAAGGCATCATACCAAGAACACACAAATGAAGAGGTTTGTTGAATAAATTATTTTATATTTAAGAACTCAATAATAATAATAATATAACTTATAAATCAAGTCTTAAGAAACCTTTTTATTTAGGACTGTTGAGATTTAATGATCACTTTGTTATCACCCAGTGGGCATGTGTAAGAAATGTTACAAGTAATATCCGTGTCCCCGGGAATAATATAAATTCAGTGCACTGTTGTGCTACTACGTCTTTCAAGTCTTATAAGTCGTACGGTCTTACTGCTCTTACTGACCATCAATGTCACTATCACCGAGCCCACTACAAGCCGTAATGCCGCCAATCTGCCAGCATCAATAAAGCGGCACATTACTGCATCTAAGGGAGTTTAATTCTAATCATTCTCCCTGTCCTCACTCGGAAGACACATCATCTCTCCGAGATTGCAGCCCTTTAATCCTCCAGCAATAAACAACAACTCTTTTATCTTCTGACCTTAAAACTGTTATCAGAAGTATGACAGGACTCCCATTGTGGTATTTTTGAAAATCTCATTTTTGATATTTAATTGATGAGAAAAATGGGTTTTTCAATTTAGCATAGTACTGTGATGTATGAAATACAATTTTTTAATTCTGTTATATTCCAAATACAAGTTTGTTATATTTGTGGTTCTTGCACCAAATGCCTCAGATGTTCCTCACTGTGGTTTTAACCACTTGACAGTTTTGCCCGAGCGTGACTCGGGCGCAGGTTTAGTTCGCACACTGACGAGCCCGAGTCTCGCTCGGGCAAATCATATTTCGACTTTTTAGAAATGTTTATCCTGAATTCCGTTCTGGCAGATCTTGTTTTGACTTGTAGATCAGTTTGCTGTTCGCAATGATTGATTGACGTAATACAGAGCTGTATTTACCGCCAAAAAGTTTTTTTACTGTGAATTAAATGTTTTCTGGAAAATTTGATTGATAAAATATAAAAATAATGATAATCAACAAATGATTAATGATAATCGACATATTAATAATAATAATGAACAAATTAATAATAAAAAAAACAGACAATTTTTAGACACTCATAATAATCCGACAGGTAAGTGGTTAATATGGTTTTGTAATGAAAAATGTGCAAGTAAATATTTCCATTCCACGAATCGGAATAAAATGCTAATCTGGTACCAGGTAAAAAAATACATACATGTGTATTAAGCATACCTGCTATTGAGCATAAAATTGATAAATTGTATAACAAAATTTAAAAAAAATATATTAGAATTTCAAACTTAATATTCAGAGTCTTTATATTAATTGAAGTCCTGGAAATATTAATTCTTTTGACTAATAAAAAAATTGCTTCAAATATGTTGATACAACCATTATAAATTTTAGGATGATGGTTCTTTTGGTCCTGCGGGATCATCACATCCAATGGGAGTCCGGGGGAATGTTCTCAATCGTGTCGGTCACCAACAAGACAAATGGAAGAAACAAGTTAGAGAACAAAGACGGAACATATATGATCGCCATACCATGCTGAATTAAATGTCGAGTAAAAAGAAAACATTTAAAATTGTATATAATTATACATAAATATAAGATTGTATTTCAATTCCTATATACAACAGGGTGGAGCAGCAAAATTTTCTTATTTTGTAATGCAATAACATAAAAGCACTTGTTATATATTTTAATATTTTTATTTTTTTCAGAATGTCGGAAGTTTTATTTTTAGTATTTCGATTTAAATTTTATATCGGCCTCTATTACCAATGTGTATTTATTTAGACTGGGTGAACTGAATTTGGGGTTTTTAATTACTCTCTCCACCATTGCGATAAACCATGGCCCAATAATTCCAACTGATGATGTTGCACACTAAACTGTGACCTTTGTTGAGTATGAAGACTTTTGATGAAGTTTCAAAGGTCAAAATTCACAACAAAAAAATGGCCAAAATACAGATTGCTATGCTGATGGAAAGAGTAAACGTCTGAAATTGGTAAATTCACCATATTTACAATAGGAACAGATACTTTGCTGTAATTATTTTTAACTGAATATAATAAAAAAAAAAATATCTCAAGTACTTACTGATTTATTATGTTACTGAATAAGGAAGCTATGCTGCTTTACCTTATAGTATTCTATTTAATCAATACAACCAATTTACTATTTATATTTATGTATTGTAATAATTAAGTGAGTCACAAGTAGTTAACATAAGATTAATTCATCTTTTTTTTATAAATTGTAAATATGTTTATGTTGTAATCACCTTATATTATTTGTATGAATGTTACTTAAAGTTTATGAATAATAAAATTCAATTTTTGTTTACTGTATTTGTTTTATTGATTATAAGAGAATATTTTATTGTGTGTGTACTACAAAATTGTTTACATAACATTCTTGAACATAATATTATGTTGATTTCATTTATACTAAAGAGCTTTATCTTGAGAAAAACAACATGAAATGTGTTTAATTAACAACAAAAGATTACAATAAGAATTTATGCAACTTGCTGATAATAGTTTATTTTTGTAACAATGTATTCTCCAATGTTTACACTTTCAACTTACACAAGATTCAGAAAGTTTACTTTTCTATATATATATATATATATATATATATATATATATATATATATATATATATATATATATATATATATATATATATATATATATATATATATATATATATATATATATATATATATATATATATATATATTTATATATATATTTGATCCATTTTATTTAAATAAATCTTATTGAAAATTATTTTTTCTTGAAAAATGACAAAATTTTTCATAGCAATTGATTATTGCAGATATTATAATAAGTAGAAACATTCATAGGAAAGTGAGATCTTGGGATAATGATAATGCTGTATTAAGTAAATTACGGCAGTTTGTAATTAAGTGTAACTGTAAAGACTGTTGATGTTCTTTGACTATGTATGAATGTAAAGAGTACACGTTTGATCAGCCGCTAGAACGTTTGTTCACATTTAGAAGAAGAAAGCGTGCGGTGGTGCAGCGCAGCGGTGGAAGAAGGCGATTGTTTTGGCGGCTGCTTTGCCGCTCTTGGTCCAGTCACTCAACCGAAATGAACCGAGTGTGCTCTCTGACGCGCGCCATATAACCGCCTTTATACCCGAAGACACCAACGTCTTAATTTCATGCGCCCCACTGCGCTGTCAAATTGTCTAACGTCATCATCGTTGTGACAATAGTACATTCAATATCGGCGGGCATTATTGAGATGCTTTCGTTTCTGTGATTTAATTAATAATTACCAACCCGCCCTCATTGAGAATGCCCATCCAGGCGCCTCAGTGGACAGAGTTCCTCACTTGCCCAATATGCTGTCGCGAGTTTGGAGCCCCGCCCCGCAGCCCCGTCAGCTTGGCTTGCGGACACACAGTGTGTAAACTCTGTCTTGCTCATCTACATCGAAAGCAATGTCCATACGATCAGGCAAGTACAATCATTTACTCTAACGACCTTTGACCCTGAATACCATTGATACTTTGTCAAACCTTTTTAAATCAATAGCAGACAAAAAATAAATTTGAAATTGTTTTCATTTAACTATATTTTTTTTAAATTAAATTATCAAAAAAAAAACATCTATAATAATTAATGCTCAATGCTCTTTAACTTTTGTACATGTGTCTTGATTAGGTAAGCATTAATGTGTTTTAAAAAAAACCTAATCTTTGCTCATGTAGAATCGTACCATAAACAGGACATGTAAATAATATAATTTATGATAATGGAATTGTTCCTTTTGTGATTATATTGTTTTTGACACCCATAAATGCAATAAAATATCGTTCTATCATAATCATAAACCTACAATAACATAATAAATCAATCCACAATAACATAATATATTGAAATAAACAGACATTGTAGGAAAATTTAAATAAATTATCTCTTTTTGGTACATTTGATATTATACATATAGTACCCAGCATGTATTCATTATACAAGTAAAAGCGACCAACTCAACATGTATAAAATGTTCTTAATAACCATTTTTAAACATTTGCTCAAACATACAAATAAGTCCATATTTTTAGTTAAATGCATAGTTAATAGTAAAATTAATTCAGATTGGGTAATTTTTTTACCAATTAAATTCCACTCCCGAAAGTTAAAATTTATCAGCATTTTCCTAAACCTAGGACAATAAAATAAATCCCAGTTAAATAGGACCTAAAAACTGGATTGGGTTCATAAATTTTTTAATTTTGATTTTTTTTCTCTGTAGACCACTATACTCACCGACATAGACAGTTTGCCTGTAAACACCGCTATCCTTCAACTTGTGGGTGTGCCTATTCCTGCCCAACCAACACAACCTCCCACAATTAGAAGACTTTCAGAAGAGGAACGACAGTATTATGATATCAGTATCCGGTGTATTGAAGAACTCGCATGCTACCTCAAATACACTGGCAGTGGTAAATACATCAACAGATTTGAGGCTGTTAACTAAATATTAATACTGTGAATTTATATTTTGTAGCGAGTAAATTATCTAAACCCATGCAACGAAAATTAGTAACTTTAGTGCAATGCGCTCTATCTGAAGATGAAGGAAGAATAAGGGCTTATCGGGCGGCCAGGTCTCTCGGTGAAAGAACGGTCACTGAGTTAATATTGCAACACCAGGTTTGTATTGCTTCATTCCATCATTAGTAAATCAAGCCAATATTTTACAATTTCTCTCCATAAATTTAGAATCCACAGCAGCTTAGTGCAAACTTGTGGGCTGCTGTCAGAGCTAGAGGATGCCAATTCTTGGGACCAGCCATGCAAGAAGAAGTTCTAAAACTCGTTCTTTTAGCATTAGAAGATGGTTCAGCTCTATCAAGAAAAGTAATTGATATAAAAAAATACTCTTACACTTTCCAACTATGTTTGATTATTTAAAATTTTATTTTAGGTACTAGTCATGTTTGTTGTTCAAAGACTTGAGCCCCATTTCCCTCAAGCATCAAAAACCAGTATAGGCCATGTAGTACAGTTGCTTTACAGAGCATCTTGTTTTATGGTAAGCTTTTTATTACATGAGATTGACCGGAGACTTGCAAATAATTTTATTAATTTTTAATTATTTAGGTTTCAAAACGTGAAAGTGATTCGTCGCTTATGCAACTTAAAGAAGAGTTTCGTACCTATGATAGTCTCCGTCGAGAACATGATGCCCAGATAGTACAGATAGCTACTGAAGCTGGCCTTAGAATAGCTCCTGATCAATGGAGTGCTTTACTCTATGGTGATGCTGCGCATAAATCTCATATGCAGAGTATCATTGATAAATTGCAAACACCACAATCTTTTGCTCAGTCGGTACAAGAACTAGTAATTGCATTGCAGAGAACAGGCGATCCCGGAAGGCTAAGTACACTCACTTCGCATCTTGAACTCCTGGCTGCTATTGATCCCAGCTTTGGTAATTATATTGTTTTATCAAATGATATTTTTATAAATGAATCAGGTTTTCTTCTCTTTGAAGTCCTTAATAAATAATATTATGTAATGCACATGTTTAAAATATCTGCTTTTTGCGATCAGCAATTGTATATTTACAGTATGTGTTTGTCTTTGATCTATTTTAGATCAACATTTAATGAACACTTTTATGCGTTATACTTGCATTTTCTTATCTTATCTTCAACAAATAAATATGCCCTACTTTTTTATTATTTGTTTGCAATTTAAGTTATTAAATATAACATATTTATGAACTGATTAATGAATATTAATTTTGGTAGAAGCGGGACCTCCTAATTGGAATGAGTTGGGTCGATCTTTGGATGCTGTTAAAAGTGTTGTAGTAGGATTGGTGCATTTTGTAATGCAACATAATAACCCAATCCGAGATAGTAATCATAATCACTCTCAGTCTGGACATCGACCTGCCTCCAAGTCACTGTCAGGAAACAATAATTCAGAAAGACAGTTACCCGAAAGAACCGCTCAAGGTTGGTCACAGTTTGAAAATTATACTTATTATTAACACTAATATGGTAATACCTTTTTTCAGCTCCATTGCAGTTGAATCAATCAACTACATCTTCTTATATGTTGCCTGTAAAGCCTCAATTGGAGTTTCCACAAACTAGTACTACCACAAATATCACATCTCCACCAGATAATGCTAATGCTTTACCTCTCAAATATAAAGTTTTGATGTGTCATGTTATGCAACAACGGGGTTCTTGTCCCCGTGGAGACGGTTGTACCTTTGCTCACAGTGAAGAAGAACTAGAAAAGTAAACATATTTACTAATTAGTCTAATTTTGTGTATATTTCATACATGTATATCAAACTCTTGTAGATATCGTCCCAAAAGTAGAAAAAAGAGTGTTCATACATCTACAACTGCAAGACCTGAAGGAGGCACTCCATCAACACCTGTTAATTCAAGATCGAATGTTGAGATGGGCTTATATCAAAAGAATGTGAACATGAATGAAAATCAAATTGAAACATTACCTCAATACCATCTATCGACCGTTAATGGAAATGTAACTAATCCTGTGCAATCATCTCCAATTCATTCTGTAGATCAGAATCTTCAAAATTTTATACAGAATGATATGAACAACTCCCATCTGATTATGCCAGCACCACCACAAGGAATTCCCATTAGAGATTTCAACCCCAACTTTATACATCCATCTATGATTCCCGGTAATTATAATTTTTTTTTTTAGTCTTATAGCACAGTTTATTCAAACTGTGTTTCTGTTCATTAAATATAGATACTACGCAACCTCCACCATCTGATACACCACCTGCAACCTTTGCTGTTCGGAACATTGTATTTGACTATCGTTCGAATGCTCAGACACCTCAAATGAAGTTTGTCACCCTGGAAAATTATAATCATAATCTACCCGAGGAAAAAGTGTATGTATTATTATGATCCATTATTTTTTCTTAATTTGTCATGTAACAAATTTATTTTAAATGTAGTTTTGGCCAACCGAATATAAATGAAAATATTTTGTACACTCCTGAGCATCCTATGACTCATGAAATATCACCTGATCTTGCTGCCCTTTACAAAAGAAGACAGGATATCCTCAATCAGCTGAAGAACAATTGTGAAGTTCAAAACCCACCACCGGGACAACAATTCCCAGCTATCCCAAATCAGTCTTACAACCAGATGTCACTTTGTATGTATTTTTTTTTCATTAATTTTATTTTATTTGCTTTAATTATGTTTTCAGTTAGTGTAGTGTTGAATATGTTTTAAAATTAATTACCTATAATTTAACTATTATTTTCTTTCCGTACATTTTTTTTGGAAGCCCCTGCACAAAGAGATATTTTTGTGAGGTCAGATTCAATACTGGCTGACGATGATTATATACCATTCGAAACATCGACAGTCAGTAATTTCGGTCCTATATCAAGAAACATCGAACCGTCTTCATCACTTTGTCAACAAGCTTCATCCATGTGGTATACCAATAATCAGGTATTTATTATTGTAAAACATTCTCAAATCATAAAGTATCATTAAAAAAACAATACAAACCTTTTAATTGATTTCAGATGCAGCGGTGTGTTTACTTACCGCAAATGTCATCGCCAGCCATCGTCAACGCCCAAAATAATGTCAAACAACAACTCCGTCACTTAGAGCGGAAATTGAATACACTTAAAATGGTATCTCAGATGCAAGAATCTATGCCTGGAATATTCATAGATCAACAGCCCCTTACCGATACTGATAATCTTTGCCAAGAATTACAATCTATCGAACGGGGTATTTTGGAAGGTGAACATCAGCATCAGCAACAACAGTTACAACAACAGCTGCAACATCAGCAACTACAACAACTTCAACACCAACAGCAACAGCAGCATTTAAATTATGTAAATATTTTTTTTCTGTCTACTTCATTGACACAAATAAATGACTAATTTCTGTACTTTGTTCTCAGAATGGAAATTTTAATACAGAATTCACTTTATCTATGCCCAACACTCAAGTTCAATGTGACTTGAATAACTCCCTTCCAGCCAGAAGTCAAAATGATAATGATGCAGAGGTATGTTTGTTTTTTTATGTCTTTCAAAATATTTTCCCCAATTATTAGTATCATTCTGTGCTAACAATATTTATCTATTCAATATTTAGGAAGACACATATGAAGTTGGTATTGCTAAAGATATGAAAGAACTGGAACTCAAATGGGAATATGAGTTCCGAGAGGTGGAGAAAATCTGGTCTAATCAAGAAGAACAGCAGAAATGATGCGTAAAAGAAAAGATTGGACTATTTTCACTTTGTTTTCGTATAGCGTATATTTACACCAAATGCTTTAAATTCCTAAGAGATATTTATTTACGATGACATCATTATAAATTATGTTCAAAAAAATATAAATTATTATATTTTTTTGTACTACAGCTTTAGAGCTACATATTTTAAAATGTGTCATCTTTTACTTAATAAAATAATCCAATTTGGATATTTTCATAACTAGGATGGGAAAGAAAAATGAAGACATACTTTGAAGAGTGCAATTTTTTTTTACAAAAGATTATAATTTAGTTTATACTTAACACGTTCATTCATTCATGTTACGAGATTTACAATTCATATATGTATGTAGATATTGGTATCTATTAGTTGCTTTTTCAAAGAAAGTCAGTAATTTATTATATGTTATAAAAGTTTAGTTCTTAGCGAATTTGAACTCCAATTGGTTAATCTAGTAAGACCATCCTATCGAATGTTCCATATCGTAAAATATATTATTCCTGTGATAACTGTTACTTGCTTTAGATGAGAAATATACATCTCACGTCACTATAATGCACATGTAACAAGTTATTGGTATATTCGTTAAAGAAAAACTCATAATGTGCAGGAAAAAAAAATATCGGATGACTGTTGTTTTATATTACATCATTTGCAGACTTAAATTAGGGATAATATAAATAAAAGGTATTCGGTCAGTTGATTTTATTTATTCGAAAAATAATTCTATTAGTGGAAAATATACTGTTTGTATAGTGATAATGTGATGATTTAAAACAGACTTGTTGATTTAGTCTGATTATAATTTTTTTTTATTCCTGTTTGCATTTTGGAAAAATTAACTTACGTTTTTTATTATATATATATTTTTTTTTAAATTATCATTTGTGTTTAGATTTATCGCAGAGAATTTAATGATTATTAGAGAAAGTCAACTCTGACCAAATGTTTATTTTACTCCCAAAACACTCAGAATATGATGTATATATGTGTAATTAATGGGTAGTCATTAGTAATACACATAGTTAGTATAAAAGGAATTGTCCCATCATCAGTATCGTGTTCCGACAACGTTATTTTTAGAAATGTAGACCTAACAATGTACAGTTTTGTAATTTTCTATCCGTTGGACATAGTGTCTTCGAGAATACATTAGAATGTATATTTTAGCGACATTGACACGTGTACACATTCGTCGAGTTGTGAATTTGCATTATCTTCTCTCGGGTATTTTAATGCTTTCTAAAAGAGTTAAATACAGAAATAGTTTCTCTATGTATATTTGATTTGTTTCTTCATTTTTATTGAAATAGATTTTATTTAGTTGATGCATAAGACTCGAATTGTTGATTCACTAGTGAATATTATAGAAATATTGCCGCGAGTACTGATAGTGATCTATCAGTAGTTTTCTTGTGTCATTCAATCAGTCTCGTGTATCATATATATATTTAGTGATGAACCTTCTGTTCCCTGAGTTAAGTAGATATTAAAAATGAACTCTTTATTATTGCCTAGTTACATTATTATATAACTTTGAGTGATTTACGATTATTGTTTCTAATAACTTAAAATGTACATATGATATGTTTTCCATGTTTGGTTTTTTTTAGAGTGTTCAATATATTTGCTCCGTTTAGCCGTTAAAATACTGCTGCCGAGTTGTCGACTGAACAGTTTATCAATGAAAGTATTAAGACTTATTACAGAGAATAATCTCTTACTCCGTGTCACATTTTATAAATGTAGAGTTAACACCCATATATTTTTTTCACTTCATAGATGATCTCGCTAATCATTTTTAATGTACATTCAGCGAGTATTGAAATGAATCAAACAATTTTCCAATGCAATGCTTCGTTTCATTCTAGTCTTGTATAATTATTATTTAAACGATTTCACTATATTTATTCAAATTTTGAAATATGGCATATGCAAAATTATAAATGTATAATATACGAATGGCACTCAAAGTGACATTACATGCTCTGTTAACATGGTGCAGTCTCTTGGATAAATATACTAAGTCTGAAGTTTTATTTACACAGTGAAAATGAATCGAGAAACTCTCGATGTCTTTATATTCTAGTATAATTAGTATATTGAAAAATTTAACAACATAATGACATTTCACTCTTATAGGAAATCATACATTTTATAATAACGAGTGTATAAAAAACATATTGTATAAATATAATAAGTATAAATATAAACATATATATGTATATTGAAAAAGAATAGTGACTTGTGAATTGACTAGATTGATCACTCACTATTGTACTGTTTTTTAAAGTCTTTATTGTGATTGAAATATCATAAAAATATATTTATCATGCTGTGTATGAATATAATATGTTAAAATGTTAAGGATCAGAACTGCCATTTTATTATTTGTGTGTGATGATTTTCTATTATTAGGAATTTATTTTCCCATTGAAAAACAAAAGAAAAGTCAGTTATTTGTTTGTTGACACTGTTCATTTTATTATTATTATTATATTTAAAAAAAAAACGTTTCTCCGTACCGATGATTCGTTGTTTGTGTAATAAAAAAGAAGATAAAGTTCTGAACTTTAATATTTATATGCAGCCACATGTGCGAGGTAACATTTTCATTATTAGAAGGTGTCCCGCGCACGAATATATGGACTGCTGAATTCCATGCATTTGTTTAAGAATGCATTTGGAATGTTAGTTATAATAATAATTTTAAATAAATGTGCAAAAAGAAATTTTTAATACATATAGTTTACCACATACAAATACACGCATTACTTAAATCAATTGAGATATTTGAAAGCCAAGGGTTGAATTTTTAATTGTAACGATCAAATGGCAATAATATTACTTTTTAAAATGAATTATTGCACTACTCATAATATCAAAATTGTACATAAATATAATGCTTGTACCAAGTTTTATATTCCCTTAGAATGTATAATAATATTTTCGTGTACATAATCGTAAAGTTTTGCCTTTAGAATTTGATCAAAACATTTATGCCAAATATATTTTCTTACACGTACAGAACGGATAACTTTTAAATTTAAGGTTGATTTGTGATCTTCGCGAAATGGCGCATAAAATTTTTGTTATTCTGGCCGGAAGAATGTTTGACGTCGTACATACAATAGTATGGAAATTAGGCGATATTATATATAATTCAAGCATTACACCACTACATATTTAACCATGATCTTCATGAAAAAAAATATCACCTATTCTTATATACCTACTCTACACTATTATTACATATTTACATGCATAACTATAATATTTATATTAATACGACTAAAATATCTAATCAATTTTAAAATGTTTTTTTGTACAAATTATAATTGATTCTTGTTGTGGAAACAACATATTATATTATAAATGAAATAGTTTGTCTGCATAGATTAAGTTTTATTTGATATTTTGGTCGTATTCATTTAATATAAATATAAACATTACAGTATTCCTATGTACCTACTCTACACTATTAATACATATTTACAAGCATAATTATAATATTTGTATTTATATTAAATTAATACGACCAAAATATCTAATAAATATAATCAATTATACAAATTATAATTGATTCTTGTTGTAGAAACAATATATTATTTTTTATGCATTTTATTAAATATTTTGGTTGTATTAATTTTTTATAAATATTATGATGTAAATATGTAATAATTGTGTAGAGTAGGTATATGGGAATAGGTGCTATTTTTTTCATGAAGATCGTAGTTTAATGGTTGGAAAGTATTTAATTTAGTCGAATTCTCATACAATGAGCGACCATAGCTGTTCAGACGATTTTTGTCTAGAATTCAGGCCCGTGTAGTCACAATAGTCCCGGTATATTTCATGTATGTGTAGATTATTCACACTATAATATCTGTGTGTGTCTAAAGTTTGCCATTTTATGTCACTCCCATATGCCTTTTGTAGACGCCAAGTGTAAAATAAAATATATTAATAATTTGCTCAAAACTTGGTTTTTAAATAAATGTTACACGGTGGGTGTATTTGTATGTGGTGAGCTTTTTCATTTTGCAATATTAGTGTAAGAATGGTTCTATGTGAAAATGTTCAATGCTAAAGCACTTTTTTGAGGCAATTGAATCAGCACCGTTTTCCATTTCATTGGCAATTTTATTAATCAAAGTATTTGTGCACATGGAATACACACCCGTCCGATGATTATTTTAAATAATACCGTTATCGAAGACGTGCTTACTATTATTATAATTTACACAGTAAGTTACAAATGCCTTATTTTGCAATCAGTACAATTGGGTTCTCTTTGTTTCCTTCTGATATGTGATAATTATAAATTGAAATTAGTTTTACCGGTGAACAGTTCGACAAGGCTGAAGTTGTACTGATTTTTGTGCTCGTGATTGACATTATAGTTTAAAATATCAGCCTAATCACCTGTTTTTATTTTTCTTCATCTTTCAATCGATAACATAATAATCACAGTATAAACATAATAATTTTACAATAAGACTTTTTCTTATTAATCGAAATGTCATTTGATCTGTAATTTGGAAAATATAAGAAGCTGGTTCTTTTGTTTTTATTAGTTTCTGTTGTTTATATCTTTGAAAAATATATTTTCTAATTGTTATGTTCACAAAATTATTTGACTATTATGATTATTTCATTCAGTTGTTTTTTAACACTAGAGAAACACGGCCATTGTGTGTTATATTATGTGGTCATGCATTTTTGTTGTATGCATATTTGCGGTGGAAGTAAATAAACTGAATGTTTTGGAATGAAATACTGTTTCAATGACCCTTTCCGAACCCGTATCCTGATGATTTAAAATTCAAATGTAACCACTTGTACACTTGTATGCGGATTATTTTAAATTATGTGCTCTATGAAGTATTTTTTATTGTATTTATACGTAAGTATTAAGAAAATGGATTAGCACCCTTCCCAATTATTGAAATAACAGTATGATTTACAGGTTATCGAAATTCAACCTTTTTCATATTTAATCGATTAAGTACAGGTAAAGGTCGCTTTACACTGAGTTTCCATTCTGACAGACACTGTAGTAAAATTTAATGGACGATTCAAAGTTCTAAGAACAATTTAAAAGATACGAATTCGATCGGTCATTTTCTTTAAAATAATTTTTCTAAGCTTCATTGCCGTTAAAACAATTGTCATTTCGTCCCAAGCAGATTTCAGATTTTTGATCTTTTAAATTTTGTATGACTGTCAATAATAATAATTCTAATTGGAATTAGTATCTATGATCTTCTTTAATCACCGATTTCCTGTAACATTGTCTAATTGAAGAATTGATTTTTTTTTAATTGAAGACACCATATAAAATGTTCAATCGTTGTCTATTGGAAATTCTTGAGAGGTGGAATTAAAATTGAAAAACCTGCTTGAATCAACAAACTAAACAATAGAAATTAATAAGATTGTTGAGTTTCTTAATTATGTATAATATAGAATAACATGAAAACTCGGAATGTAACCAAATACATACATTCACCTGAAACTATTTTAAATTGAGTGCCAATAAAATGTTTTTATTGTTAATAAGCTAAATAATTCACACAGTATTCAAATTTAATTCAACAATTAAAATTAAACAGTTGAAGTGAAGAGAATTCCATATACTAGTTTTCTAAATTTCCCCGTCTATTTTGTTAAACCTAAGACACCTTTTATACATTATTTTAATAAAACTTTTATGGATATGGCCCTTCATCTGAAAAGTTTGCCCCTTATTTTAAATGAATACATTTAAATAATTGAAAATTCCACAAAAATACAAGACAGGCTACAATTCCTACCGTCTTCTAATTCAGCACAGTAATTTTCCATATTAGTATTTTAGACGACTTATAAAATAAATAAATGAAAATCAAGTATATTATTGCTTTTATATTTTTAATTATTCGTGTGTTTCAAACACATACATTGAATATTAAGGAAAAGAGGAATTGCTTGAAATTACGGATAACAATAAAAATGTTTCAACAACATGATGGCCACCACGTGTATAGTCTTAAGTTATGATTGATTTTATAATTGTTTATCGAAATGGACACTAATTATTGTGTATTTAACAATTCAACATAGCAAACAAAACTGCACAGCAGTGATTTATACATATGAGAGATTTAAGTCGAGGTATATTATGTTCTTCCAAGTATTTAATATTACACCAAAAGAATATCTTTCAAATACCATTTAGAGATAATTATTTTAAATTGGTTACCTAACTAGTTTAGTATCAATAAATATTATCACTTCATTTTACCATATAATAATAATAATAATAAATAAAAAAATCACCTTTTTCATTAAATAACTAAAATGACAATATTATTTGACTTGATTGATTTGGTCTTTTTAATGACACAATTTTCCAGATTATTCTAATAGTCGAACAAAAAAAATAACATGCAAGAAATATGAAGGACTTCAGAGAATTGATTATCAAGAGTACAATCGTAATACGTCCACATTTGGAATATAAATATACAATTTGATTTAAAAAATAGGTAAAACTATCTGAAAATACTAAAAAAACAAAGATTTTGATTGATAATCATAAAAATCAAAAAAAATGTTTCCAGAGAATCGAGTTATCCGAAAAATATGTCTTTGGAAGTACATTTTTGTGCTCTTGATCATCTGACAAAAAAAAGTGTAAATGTGAAAGTATCAAACATGAACGCTTTACAATTGAATGCATTTGTATGTGAGTTATTATAAAGTTTGAGTGGTAACATAGGAAGTGCATCAATTTAAATTTATAAGGATTTTATTAAAGGCCATTAATTTGTAGATAGTTGGATTAATTAATAAGATTTCATTTAACAATATAACAGATAAGTACAAACGTTGCGAGCGAAGCGGTGTGTACATAATTATAATTCTTATTTAATATTAAGTACAAGAATTAACCAAACTCAAAATACTAAGGGAGTATTATTTAAATATCAAACATTTTGTGCATAATATAATTATGTTCCTCAATTAAATACATATAATATAAAATAACACAGACAAATCCATTTTCCTAAAATAAAAAATGCACTGTCAAAATGCAATCTCGAAACTGACATGTTTCAAGAATACAAAATACACATTTCATTGTCATAACAGCCACAATTTAGTTTTATGTGGCAATATTTGTAAAAATAATGATTATTTATTGTATGGGTTTCCACATCCCATAGCAGCAATTATATACTGCCAAGATAGTTAGTTAAAGAATGTTCCACATAAGTGAGACTAATGCTTTGGCATGGACCGAATCAAAGAAATATCAAACACTTATGTTTTTTTTTGATTGATTGCAAAATGTGAAAAAAATCACAATGCATATATTTTTTTTTTTGTTTTGTAAAAATGTATGCTAGCCTATCTAGTATTTGGTGTTATCGATAATAAATTAAGGTTTACAAGGCATTTTAAACATACATTTTTTTCATGAAAACTCACAAGGTGTGTGAGATTTCACTCGCAACCGATGCAATCACAATTAGCATTCTTCACATTTGTCTTATTGCTTAAGTATTGAAAAATTGGACTAATGGAAAGCAAATGCAACCTGTGATGAATGTCAATTGCAAAAGCAGACGGTCTCAAAGCAACGCTCGCAACGCCTGAAAGGCAGCAATAGCAGCAGCGGTAATTATTTAAGGAAAGAGCAAATCACAGCTGCGGCGATCATAAAAAATATCGCTATAACCCTTATTATTACAAGAACAATAACAACGATAGAACAATGATCGATGAAATTTATAATAAATGTGTCTATGTTCCTTGGCCGACATCATGTCATATTGACGCCGAGACTCCGACTTGCGTATTCATACACCACGTAACTGATGGAAACGGCCGGAATTACTTTGATGAAGTTCGGTGTAATTCCTCGATATAAGCCGACTGCGCCTTCTTTCTGAATAATATGCTGGAGAATTCCTTTCATCGATGAATCCACTCCTTTCGATGCAGTATCTGAAAATGAAAATTATTTATTAACGACATTGCTATAGCATTACATATAAAAGACGAGCAGTACATACCTTGAGCTTGTAATCTGGTACGTATGAGCGCAAGTGGATAAGAGCAGACTTGGCCCAATGTAGAAGATGCACTACCACATGCGAGAAGAAGTAATATGCTAGGTTGTTCGTTAGACGGATGATTTTTTAGATATTTCTTTTTCAATGTTTCATATACAGCAAGGTCAATACCAGCATACGGTATTATGCCCAAAATATTTGGAATGTATCCTTTATAAAAGCTACGCACTCCCTCCCTCGAGTATATCTTGGCTGCCGCATCTGCTATTCCCTTATACTGTCCAGTCTTTCTCAAAGCTAATCTCGTCTTGAGGACTTCTAATGGATATATTGCAGTTTGGCTTATCCCACCAGCCATGGCCCCAGCGAGGAATCTTTCGTAAATCTCTAAAGTAGCACCTTTCCTATCACCCAAAATTAACCTCTTGCACTGTTCATATGCAGCAAACTTTATTGCCGATTCGGGGGCGATTTTGATTACATTAATTCCATTACCCCTCCAGAGACCCCTGAGACCTCCTTCTTTAAGCATATTTGTTAAACAGCTGGCCATTTTCTCTTTAGTGGGATTAACCTAAAATATTTAAAAAATATATATTAATCACAAATTAAATTATTTAAATAGATTTTTATTTATATTTTACCTGCAAAAATACTTTGAGTCTATCTAAAGGAGCTGTACAAGTTCTGGATACAGCTCCGGCTACTCCACCGGCGAGCAAATGCCTCCACCACATTCCGCTTTGCATTTCACTTTGTGTGAAATCATCAGGTACATTCATATCTTCTCCAATATCCAGATACTGAAATTATAAATATAAAAATTATGAGGATGAGAATTTCATTAGTTCATTGTCGTATAGTATGAAGCGTTATTGTTCATTATCAGTGATTTTATTATTACCCCATGATAGAGTAGATAAGGTGAGTATTTCATTGTGTAGAACATTCTGGATGAGTGAGGGTTGAATAAATGTATTGGTGGGTAAATATATATCGGACACAGAAGAAGACAAAATGCCGTAACACAGCCGTTGAATTCTTCCAACTAGTTCTCAAAATGTGTGAAATACAAAAAAATACACCACCAAAAGGTACACAACCCTGGAATCTGGGTTATTTTATAATTAAGTAAAATTAATAAGAGGCTTAGTATGAAGAGATGTTTTGTTTGTCGCTAGTCATAGCGAATGGACAATACAATAAGTGTTATTTTTTATTATATATATAAACATGTATAAGCTCCGAGTTTTTTTTATTTTTTAAGAGAAAACAGTCGTCTGGAATACCAGAGAACTTACATCTCTGATGGAGCTTTTTGAGAGGGTTTTTTATTCACAACAACGTGTTAATTGTCTGTCGGTGATCTTAACTATTACTAGTTACACAGGTCACCGACTTAATAATCAGTATTTACCTTACAATACAGGAAATCATAGTAAACCTGGATCAAGACGATCGATCGGAATTTTATTAATATTATTCTCGATCTCCCAGTCGTAATAACCGATCAAATCAATTAAAAAAATCTTGACTTGAGCGGGATTTGAACCCATGACCCACAGTATTTGTAGCCACGCTTCTTATCCCCTGAGCTATTACGCTGGTTTTTTTTATTAAATATATTATATTTTGGATTTGTATGAATTTAATTTGTTTGCAATCTATTTAATTATTACAGTTACACATGATCACCGACAGGGCGGGATTTAAACAATATTAATCGATTTAAATATTCAGATTAAATGCAATGGAATCTCTCATAATTGGATGATGAATTTAATAATTAAATAAACCATACAAAAATATTACAAGAATATAATTTTAAAATAAGTAACCGTATAAATTAACATTAAAATCATTGAAAAATGACAACGATGTGTTTCATTTAACAATTGAGATGCTGGAATGAATTATGCTCGTTGTGAGAGGTTTAAATCACGATTGTTTTAACATTGTATGATTCAAGTAGTATAGACCATCTATATGGACGATTAACGTAAACATAGATAAAACAATATGTGAATTCATAATAATAATAAGATTCTTTATTTTGAAAGAAGAACATTTTGCACAGCAGCGCGTCAAAACAGATGCTTGAATTATTCAGAGTCGTTATAATTAATGGTGTGTACATTCCATTAAATGAACGTGAAAGTACGAGTACATTTAGTTAAATAGTCCATCATTAATATTTTTGGAACATTCTCATTTCGGTAACGAGTTCAAGGAATCCGCAAGTGAGCGGAATTGAAAATTTCACTCCATAACTGACGTACGCAAGCTTTAATGTCGCAACGTTTGAGAACTTGTTGAATGATCGCTGTTACCAGGCGCCGGGCTACACGTGGGTTACACTTGTGGAATATGTCAATTATATAATTAATTAATAAATACCCTGGAGACAAGATGGTGGAAGACGAAGAGGAAGTCTTCGAACACATCGCCCGTGGTTCCCGTAATATCCTCCAATTCGAGAGACATTTTCGCGGGAATTTTCACTAATTGATTATTTACAAAATTATCACTGAAACTGGTCACAGCCTATTTTTATTTGCACTAACCGCTTCGCACTTATTTATAATTGATTAATTGAATGCAGAGTGATGGAGCTTGCTTTGAAGAGCACCACTCACCACCGACAAGCGAACAGTACTGCCAATATTCGACTATCGTGCTTCTTTCACTGCGAACGAAGTGGGGATAATTTTACTGATAATACCCACACAACAATACGCGACCATATATCTTTTAACACATACAAATGCTTGTTAGCTGGAAAAAAGCAATTATAATGTGACGTATCTCAGTTCATTGAAGTCCATCCAACACTCATCGCGACACATCATCACTGATAAAACTGATAACTACTAAATAACGGAATATCCCTTAAAAAATCCAAAACCCATTATCAACGAGATCAGTTTAGAGTTAGAACTGATATAAAATATGATTTTGGTTAATTCGGCCCTGTCAAATACGCTGGACACTAAAAGCGAAAAATCTTCATTGTGAGTCATTCACAATTATTTCACTCAAAACCCAGGTATATTGGAAACCTAGCCGAGGGTATAAAAACCTATGTTCACGACGACAAATACTGTGGTCATGGGTTCGAGTAAAAAAAATTTGCTCGGTTATTAATACATATTAATAAAATCTCGATCGATCGTCTTTGCCCAGGTTTACTCTTGATTTCCTGTATTTTAAAGTAAATACTGAATATTAAGTCGGTGACCTGTGTAACTAGTAATAGTTAAGATTACCGAGAAACAATTAATTAACACGATGTTATGTCTACAAAAAAACCTTCTCAATGTATAAAAAAATATTCTACAATGTAGAACATATTATGTCAAAGTTTAGACACGTCCACAAACAATACCTTTGATATTCTTTGTACATGTTTAAAGATTGACATTTGATCTACATACAATGAGTGGATTAAAATATTTTGGTTTAACAGAGAAATATTGTAAATAAATTGTTTTTTTCTATATGTATATATGTTATTGCAATATCCAAGAAATCGTGTAAATACGCTGGAACTTCAATGTATCTAATCTCAGGGGAATGGTAAAAATTCAAGAAATATCAAGGTTTCAAGTACAATAATTCACCCGTTTAATGAGCTTAATAGTTCAAGATAAATACTCCTTGTACAGATTTTGTATAATAATTGATATCGTGACATGATCGTCGTAAATTTACGCGATAAATACATAATACCTTTCGAGTTTAGCCCGGTCTATTGCGGTATTTTTGTTTAAAATGACCGAAACAATAGGTGGCCTTGTGCTGATTATCTATATTCTTAGGTTATCGATTTAATATTGTGCAAAATGTAATAACTAAGCCAAGACTTGATGAGAGCAAGAAAAGGATGAAAGAAAATTTCACTATATGTTCAATATACAAATCCCAAATTTTACATTCTTCAAATGCGTGAACAGGTGCAAATAATATATACTTTTCTAACAATTATATTCCAATCAACATATCGTTTGTCGGTCATTAGAAAAAAAACACGTTACCTTGATGATAATGCTGAAATGTTTACATTTCACATTAGTTTTCTATGTTATTTGCTATTATTTTATATAACGATATGACTCGTTTTATGCTAACTGATAATAAATACATTGACAATATGTCTTTATGCAGTTACATTTATTATGAAAACGTGAGATTTACTTTTAGATTGGGAAAATTGTTGGTAAAGTTAGAAAGTCGATTGTTCGGTTTCATCACAGTTTTATTTTGTGATAAAATAATCGTGTTCCAATTTCGTAATCATTTTATTGTATACGACTTTCACATACGGAAATCATGATTCCCCTTATCGCCCTTTAAAACAATGATTAAAATTAAAAACGACAAACAAAGAGAGTCGTGAATCGCTAAATTTGCAATATTATTTTAATGGAATTTAATATTGGAGTTAATATCGAACGTGGACGTTACATTTTATATGAAATTGATCTTATCAGTTGGCCTAAAGTCTGGTAAACAGAGTCCGTCAAATTTAGTGATAACATTCTGTTAATGTGTCGTATGAAAAGCCAACAAATCAGACGGATGTCAAATCATGCTTGATAGAACAATCAGAAGCGTTCTGTGGACATTTTCTTGTGTGACAGAACATGACAAGAATACGATGAAGAATTTTTAAATATTATAAACAAACCTCGGCCAAGAGGGTGAAAAAAAAAACAGATTTTGCTTTATTATTCGGTAAAACGTCTTATTCTATTTGAATTTGCGGATATTAACAGAACAATCTTTCAAATTCAATTCATTTTTCCCATGAATATAACGATTGATGTAGATCACGTGATATAAAATAGTAAAGTAATATTTTAAAGGAAATCGTTGCAAAGCACTTCATTACACCCACTTGTACTAGGTCTGCTTATAAATACACAAAAGCTTTTTAAAAAACAAGAATTTTCACTGTACAGTAGAATATACGTAGGACAAAAGGAAAAAAGTAGTATTCAACAAGCTGTGATAAATTTATGAAGAAAACGTCTGAAAGCATTGTAACCTTTTCAGGAATCAAATATATTCGCTTATCTTAATGTATTGTTTAAGCAATGTGTTTCAATACATTCTGAAAATAAAAGGACAACGAAGAGAACTAAAATAACACACTTATTTTTGTTATATTATACATACTTGTATGCCTTGGGGGGTCTTTTTACTAATGTTGATACCTACTTGGTTTGTGTATAAATGTATTCTGTTGGCTAACATTTTCAATATTATAATAACACGAGATTAAAATTGATCAGGATTTTATTAATATTATATCAAGTCGCAATAATTGATATATTTATTTGTTATACGCCCTGAGGGGATTTTTACAAATTTTGGTAGTTAGACACAACAACGTATTAATGAATTTTCTGTCAGTGATCTTAACTATTACTAGTTACACAAGTCACCGACTTAATAATCAGTATTTACCTTACAATACAGGAAATCAGAGTAAATCTGGATCAAGACGATCGATCGGGATTTTATTATTAATAATTCCCGATCTCCCAGTCGTAATATTTTTTTTCCTTGAGCGGGATTTGAACCCATAACCACAGTATGTATAGCCACGCGTCTTATCCCCTGGTATTTTTTAATTATTAATATGTCACCCCTTCTAAAATATTCTCAGTCAATTCAAGTCTACCTTGTATAAAATAAAAAAAGAGGAATTATAGATTCGATCTATTTTAAACTTTGATTTCAATGACCGTATTTGTGATTTTTCACACAGTACCCTATTCAAAGCTTCTTAACAATTACTAGTTACACAGGTTATTGAATCAGTATTTACCTTACAATCTAGGATATTAAAGTAAACCTGGATCAAGACGATCGATCGGGATTTTATTAATATTATTCCCGATCTTCCAGTCGTAGTAACGACTTGAGCAGGATTCGAACTTATAAAGAATATTTAATTGATTGATTGAATTCAATACCTTATCAGCGTAAAGAAAATGAGATCACTGCCACAGTTGGAGAGCGACCGAATGTTTACGGGATTATTGCACTTTTTTTAATAATTAATCACGTGTGTAGTCAAGTGAACGTAGTCAATGTATGATATTATCATGTACTTTTGTATGACAGAGTCACGAGGTGTTCTTGTCTGATGACCCCGTCTCCAAAAGGACAACATCTCTTTGATGCGTGATCTTCATTATTATCAGTGGCAGGACATCCCCAGTCATATTACCGCAACACGTAAAAATCAACCTTGACTTACACTATTGGCACATTTATGATCTTTTTATGCTAATTGCGTCGAGAACTATTCATTATATTTAATAGAACGCTGATAATATGTGTAAACAATGACCTGATCGTTCGGGACTATTGGTGAAATTATGCGCACTTCTCCTCCCAATCCTTATACTAAAAATATTCCCCATAATATTACGAGTGTGTAACAATCACCGGACGATTATTGATGAATTCATGAGTTTATCTATTCCGACCAAACAGATTTACTACACACACACTTGTATTTAATAATGACGGTCTTTATATTTTTATTAATCGGTAAACGATTCAAATAAATAAGAAATCCGTATTGCCTTTTGAGATAATTCAAACGCATATTTATAACTATAAAACTGGCCAAAAAATATGGGCCTGTTATTTATGAATCTATAAATTTTCTAAATCACAGGTGAATGCAATTACTAATATATTTATTTACCAAGCATATAGATTGCCAAAGTATAGATAGAGATGCCAGAAATATTCATACGATGGTGATGCTAAAATTGAGTTTTAATGGATGACATTCTGTCAAAGGGCCTTGACATTTTAAATAATTTATTAAAAATCTATGATTTAGGATAGTACGTCCCATTTATCTTATAACGTTTGTCTATTTTGTTTAAAAACAGTCATGTTTCTGTTCAAACATCGCTTGTTTCGGCATTAATCGAATAGTTTATTTCAGAAACATCTCAAAAGCTAAATATGTAGTAAGTAATTAAATAGTTGTTTTAACATAGGATATAAGAAAGAAGAAGTCTTTGTGTCGTAAGCACCGTAATAGATCACACACCAAGTCCACATCCGTTGCACAATATTGTTGGAAGGGAGCCACAATCGCCTCTTACATTACATTTATATTTATAAAAAATATATGCATTTAAGTAGGACTTTAAAATATGTTAATTGGGCCAGTACCATCTCGCGGTACAAAAATATGAGTAAGACGAAGAGAAAATGTTGTGAAAATATAGGAAATAAAGTACTATAAAGCCCCGATTAATCGCGGAAGTGATATTTATTTCAAGACGCATTCATATTAAAAAATAAATATGATGGGGGACAAGTAATGAATCACAGAGCTGAAAATAATTTGACACCGTCATACCAGACATGAGATAAGACACAATACACATAGACATTTATTTTGTAGTGCATTTTACTAGTGAGTAGATCCTTTAAAATCAATAAATGGGGACGAATGTTGTACTGAAATTAATAAAAATCGATTTTATTCTTAAGCCATGGAAAGCACTTAGGTAGTTTTATCAGTGAGAATATTTTATGGGAGAGTTTGAATATTGGGTTTTTATTTTCATTTGGATACCCTATTTCCCGTTTATATGATTGTTAAAAAATCCAACATATACAAAAGATGAGACAAAATATCCCTAAACGTTAAAATAAAGGGTAATTCTAATAAAAAATGTGATAGTAGGAAAGACAAATATGGGAATATGTTATAATGTCCATGATTTTTATATAATATCATCGGTGTATTATTTGACCCAATATCTTAATTAAAGCACCATCCATATTTAGTAAATTCAGCACTCAAATAATAACCGAACTTGACCGCGTAAATTTAGAATCATCTAAAACTAAATCATTGTACAACATGCTAATATTCCAACAAACACGGGAGAAGTTCCGCTCGTTGGCGATTTAGACTTTTTAACAGAAACTTTACCCAGGTGCTGAAAATAACTGTGTGTTCTTAGTGTGAAGGTCTTCAGAGTTAGTTACCTTCCGGCATTCTTCGTGCGATCAGACCTTGGGATAATGAACTAACTAGACTATGACAATCAACAGGAAAACTCAAATCTTCCAAACATTTACTCAATACACGGTTTTCAAAGAGTAGAGGTCAATTGACATACAACATGATAACGACTCGAATACATACACGCAAGAAACTAATCGAATCTAGTTACAGCTACTTGCTGTTCATGAAAAGAATTAATGCCAACCACGCACATAATAAATAATACTCACTCGATTGATCGAAATTATACTTTTGATGATACGTTTCTAAAGTGTGACATTTGTCCTAAAAGGATATTAAACAAAGAGTGGTTATTCTGTATTATAAAGCGATTTGCGAATTACCTTAAGTGACGCTATCTTATAGTAAAATTAAATCAGCTAACCCTCCAAATACGCATTTGTATGTAAATAAATTATCACCAACAATCAAGATATAAGTGTCATTTATTTATTTTTTTATTTATATATATATATATTATATAAACCAGCTTTGGGGTAAGAAGCGTGGCTACAAATACTGTGGGTCATGGGTTCAAATCCCACTCAAGTCAAGAATTTTTAAAGTGATTTGATCGGTTATTAAGACCGGAAGAACGGGAATAACATTAATAAAATCCCGATCGATCTTCTTGATCCAGGTTTACTCCGATTTCCTGTATTGTAAGGTAAATACTAATTATTAAGTCGGTGACCTGTGTAACTAGTAATAGTTAAGATCACCGACAGCCAATAACACTTTGTTGTGTATAAAAAACCCTCTCAAAAAGACCGTCTCTAAAATAAAAGCTCCTCGGGGCGTAAATAAATAAATAAAAATTATTGTATCATGTTGCAGTACCACTAGAGCATTACGGGAGATCCCAAGTCGCAGTGGTGATAATGCAGTGCTCGTCAGTTGGACGTGAATTTAGTTGAAAGTGAGTGTGGGTTGCTTTTTAGTTTTACGATTTCTTTATTTTATTTAAGAGTGAGATTAAGTCTATATACATGGTCTTTTTACTTATCCCAACATTAGGATTATAATTTGATATTTAAAATATAATTATAGTACAATAAATATACGTGGGAAAAAATGTGAAACCCACTTGTTGCATAGATAGATTGCTTTCTAAAATACAGTGGAATTTTCATCTAAAGCTGATTAATTTGTTCTCGCATTTAACTAATCTACTTCACGTTTGTAAAGGCGTCATCACTTGTCATATTTACATGCCTACTGGGAGAAAATCTGTGTTTTTGTTTAAATTACAGCCTTGTTTGTTGAGAACAATAATTTGTTTTAGTTAAGTTGTGACGTCAAAGCAGACAAGACAGCTGAGCGACTTCAGATCTTGCCAAAGGTCGCGATGACATCATCAGACGACGTATTTTAGACTTTTCCTCATGCCGTACTGAGAAACCGGAAAGAAGACACCAGACAATATGTGCAACAAAAAAAAATGTATTGACAAAATTACCAAGAAATTAGAGACAAGACGTAATAATGAGAAACCAAACGACTCTTTGCAATATCTGGGGTTATCAAGCGAGTGGACTTGTAGCCGGCCCTGTATAATTAATATTTATCGCGAATTTAAAAATATCTCACAATTGATATTTTTCAGATAACATTCGCACGCGATTGATTAAATGAGTGAGTCGTGATGTTATTTAATAATTCATTGCATAACGAAAAATATTCGGATATCTAAATGTTCCAAAAATAGTAGTAGTAGTTAATCTACTTAGAAATTTACTATAACCGTATAACTCAGATTTAAGGGACTTGCACTGGATTATAATTTTATTAATTGTATCTATTAATATGATATATTTAAAATTTGCCCATCCATCAAGTATTCGGCCACATTCAACATGTAAAAATCAATTAATGCTTAAATATCAGAGAGTTCAAATTAAATCAATAACGGAGAATTTAAATAGAATGATACAACTTAATAAAAATGTAATCCGCGCATTGTCCAGTGCTCCAAGGCACTTCAGTGCACACACTTAGCCGAGCTCTGATAATAACAGATGAATTAGGTTCATATCGAATAATTAGCCTTGAACTTGCTGACTTGCAATAATAATACAGGGTGACCAGGACTAACGGGAACTTTTGACATTAAAACACGAGACATTTATCTATAAGTAATTATATAACTGCACAGTTTAAAGCTGGATTAACTTTTATTGTTTCCAACACTTTATAGTTGATTAGCCCTTGGCATTGACATTACCGTGGACAGCTGGTTACGTTATATAAATTTCAATTCCACGTGAAACCTTGAAAACAATGAGATTTATGTCGAATTATAAACTAATAACACATGATAAATAAATAACACGTTTAATAAGGGTGACCTCAATATATAACAATAATCGATAGAAAACAGTCATTGTCAATACGAGTGTATTTCCTCGTGTCTGTAAATGTGACTTGGGTGTAGATACAGCGCATTATTATTAAAGTGCTTCAAATCGATATTAATTAGGAAAGAAAAAGTCAACCATACATATTAAGTAAAGAGTGAATCATAGACCAGTATTTGAAACGCGATAAAAATATTACTTGGACGATCAATACTTTATCGTAGAGATAATTTTTTTTTTAATTTCATTGAACATCGATTAAATAAAATGTGTCAATGAGAATTATTCAACTGAAGCAATAAGTAATCAAAGATCGTTTGACAAAGGTGACTCTGATAAAACATTTTTTATATCAAGTTAACCCTACACCCCATTTTCAAAATTTCCTTTGAACACAAATTTTTTGATATAATATTTCAAACTTCCAAATAAAAATTAAATCTAAAATTAGAATCAAAATAAAATAGTATCAGTATTAAGATCTAATTATATCTTAGATCGATAATCTCAGTTTCAATCAGTAATTCTGTTTTCCTTCTGATAAAACATTTTTTACATTCGTATTTTTATCAAATCAATCCGAATATTTAATTTATTATGTATTTTCAAAATCATTGTTTAACCTATCCGAAACCTTTGTTTGATGGAAACTACAAGGGTGAAATTGAAATACTCGGAATTATAAGGTGAATATACTCGATTGACTTCCGATCGAAATTATAATATTTTACATTTTATTAACATAGCTTATCCGAATATATTTTTTACATTATCCGAGTAACACTGTATAAAAATATTGTATGTATGACGACATTTTTATTTTCCTTGTCGAGATACCGAAAAAAAGAGTGTTTCATTAGTTCATATAAATTAGATTTGATTGAAGCCTTTCGATACTCTTTTGTGAGACTTCGTCTATAATTAGAAGTACCGTTTTCAATATAGAAAACTCACTTTTATAAAATAAATATCTTCGACTCGACAACAAGAGAATAATGTAAAATAATACACACATTATATTCTCCTACAAACTGTACACATATTTAAATTATCATGTTTGCTTTAATACACATGTCAATTAAAACTATGAACTTTTTGAAGTTGTCGTTTTTATATATGTCATTATTTTCATTAAACAAACTTTAAAAAATCATGTTTTGGCATGAAAATGTATTTGTTACAAACATTATCTGACCGTATTGACCCGAAGATAGCATAAATTATTTTCTTCTTCGTTGGTGGTAAGAACTACGCCATTCATTTAAATTAAATTATATTTTCGTAATAAATAATAAACCCTTACAAGTGTGAATAATTTCTGCGATATCGCAATTATACACATATATTGATTAAACTCGTAAATAGTATTTTACATTCCAGTTGCTCTTAATTTTACACTTGGCAACAATGACTATAACGTATTTTTTTCGTATCGAACATAATTTATTCGGTGATAGTATTTGCAATATATTTTTATAATTTAACCTCGAGATGGCCTTGTAATTCACCTTATAACTTACGGGGAAATGACCTATGATTGGTTTTAACTCCCATTTATAATATCTCTTATCTAAAACATATTGTCGAAAAATTGATCGCGAGGAGTGTCTTTCGAGGACGTCTACATTCGTGTTTTAAATCTAATTTACATAATTAGTAATGGGACTATATTCATTATTCAAACGTCCAAATGTTAAATAATAAGGAATTTATATTCGAAATACGTCTAATCTTTACTACGAGCCAATAGGAAGCGACGTTCTGGACGAGCCTCCACGAGGAGCACTCTGATTGGTCCCCATCCGGTATGTCATCATTCAATGTGGCCGGTTGACACCGCCACATTTGATAATGACACTGTTTTTGTATTCTACTTCACAGATTCGCCGCTTGTCAAACAATCATCAGGAAAATATATTATTTATTAATTCAATTAATAAATCGATCACTCTTTTTTGAATAACAATTTTGTTTAATCCACGTTTTATACATTTTTAATACGCACTCTGACTTGATATATTATCAAAGATATTTGAGAACTGTTACCGATCTTTCAATACATCGTAACATATTTTAAAAACTAAGGGCAAGTATTTGAATAAAAAATAACATCTTTGTTATTTAAAAAAATACAATACATACATTCTTATTTAATAATAATTTATTTACATTGTTTTTCCTGTTTTAAAATGAAATTATATTTCCTACTTGCTTAATTGTAAATTTAAATTATGAAAAAAATCAAATTATTTATATATTACAAAAAGAACAATGTACGACAGAGACACGGGAGTGGTCAGAGTTCGAATGCGACTGTTATATCGATGGGTCATTAACACAAAAATGTATATACAAATTGACAGTTTTTAAAGAAAAAATAACTTGAAATATTTGTGTTTCATCATTGTAATGTATTATTAAATTACTGAATATTTTGGTGGTCTGGCTTTCATTTAATGTACTTGTTCATTTATTATATGACATTATTAAAATTTATGAGATGCTTTGTAAATAATATTGTTGAGGAGTAAAACTGCATATTTAATTTAACTCAGAATGGATTGTTTGAAAAATACATACATTTTTGTGTTAATTAGTTTTCTATTTAAATAATTTTTGAATATACACAATTGGGCAGATATTTTACTACACTTTGAAATATAGGGTGTACTTCCTGTCTTTCTAATAATTATGTAATAAGATAATATAGAATTACTCACAGTTGAGTGTCTCCAAAACGTAATAAGACCATGAATGTCAGTACTCGGTGCAAGGAGAAGGTAGTCCCGCCACTCATCGTAGCTGATATTTAAACTTCCGTCTTGATCCATCCTGCAACAAACACAATAATTTAGTTGCTAATTTAAAACCATTAGTTTTGTCAGTATGAAAATTTGTAGAGTAGTATGCAAATGCGACAAATGTAACAAGCAATTGATCAAAAGATGCAATCATTCCATCAAGGCAAATAACACGTCAACGACGATTGCTATAAACACAACGCTACATAAAACAATTATACCCAGAAAGAAAATCTTCAGTTTATAATAAATCAACATCTACTTTTAAGTTCACACATCGGAATCTGGTAGATTTATTATGGCAAAATGAATCTGACTAATCATTGCTGTGTGGTTGGCCTATATAACCAAACACACTATTAAGTTAAGAAACCAAAAAAAAAAACAAGGAGGTATAAAACTTCTTTGTTTCAATCTTTAACTGCCCGTATTTCATTAGTAAATTATTAACATATTTTAGTATAATACACAGTGGAAACTCGATATAATGAAATTTTTCAATTCCCCTTGACACTCCAATCTATTCCTAATTTTATTTCTATATAGCGAAGTTTTATCAAAAAATATTGAGGAAAACCTCGATATAATGAAATTTCATCATTCATTTTCCCCATATTCCACCTCTATATATCGTTTTATTTTAAAAACCTCTGTACAGCGAAGTTTTGAATAGAATCAAGGAAAGCATAAGGCTAAATGACAAGAATAGATATAGACTCAATATAACAATTATTTTTCATTCCCCTTGAGCTTCATTTTTTCGAGGTTCATAATTATACTATCAATTACATATTATATTAGCGGACATAATAATAATAATAATAAAGAATTATGATAAATTCAAGTATGGAATTTAGAGTGAACTCTAATGAAAATATCTTAGAGGTGTTTTTTCGTACATAAATACTATGTATTTTCTTTGTTTTTAAGAACACAGGTTAACCTTTTAGCATAGCACATTACTCTTTCATTTTTCACACTTCTCTCATTCAGGATTGATTGAGTCTGAAGCAGCTTATACATTTTTCTAAAGTTCAGTAAATTTCAAACTTTGGACCTTATCAGAGCCAAGTTAATTTTTAAAATTATAATATACATAATTATGTTACAAATATAATCACAACCGTTTATGGTAAGTTAGCCACTTAAGAAACAAAGTGTAGGAAATATGTATATAAGCTGATTCAGATCAGGTCGACCCCAAATGAGAGTAGTGTCTAGTAATGGATGTGAGAAAAATCAATGAAAAAGACATTCCAAATAGTTCCCTTTTATAATATTTTTGTAAATATATTATATTAGTAATTCCTTAATAAACTAATCATACTTTGATTCCCAAATTTCTTGTGATCAGTCAATATTATCCTTGTTATAAAGTAACACATGCCACATTATTCATCACAAGTTTTTTAGTCTAACATTAACACATTTTGATGGCTAATAATTTTATATTCTCTTAAACTTTAAAGATTACATTAAGTAAAATATTCTTTTAAGTTAGGGCATAATTTTTTTGGATTGAAATACAATAATTTCTAAAATTGATAATAAAAATTTATCAATAACTTACTTTGGTCACTATAGAATTAATTATTAGAATCTTTACCAATTTTGTCAAATCGAGGTGAATTCAGTTTAACATACATATATCAATCAAAGCATTTGTCAAAATATATCAATCATTAAAATATTAAAAACAAGTGTTAATTTTGGTATGATAACATTTAAATTTTTTTTACGATTAATTTTATATAAGTTTGGGAATTTATTTACATATATTGAATGTTTATAAGAAACACAAACCTTTTCAATAAGTTGGTTGCTTCGTTTGACTCCATTGCTATTCCCAAATCAGCAAATGCCGAAATTAATTCTTCCAAATCTACTTTACCTGGAATAATCAATTGTTAAATTAAATTTAGAAATCATAAACATAAAACAGAGACATTGGCATTTTTACCAATAAGAAACAAATTCAATACTAACCATCCTTGTTTTTGTCCAAATGTGAAAACTGGAGTTTAAGATTTTTTTCATGCTCCCTCACATAATGTATGAATTCCGATAGAGAGACATCGCCACTATTGTTGGCATCAGATTGTGCCAAGAATTTCTGAAACATTTTGTATTTACATTAAAATATTTGAGTAGACGAATAAAGTTTACAGTTTTAAAATATAAGAACAAGAGTCATGAACAAATAAATACCAAAAAAATAATGACAAAGACACGGAACAATACGGATATGTATGTTTAAATGCAGAAAAGGTCAGCATATGTTTTGTAAATATGAAATGCGGTAGTTGAGTATTATTACGTTCAATACAAACATGACAATATGGTTCAGCTTATAAATAACAATCACATAATCATAAATGTAAGAAATTCACATACAACTGTGCATAAGTAATACAAGGTTATGCAAACAAACCTTATAGATGCAATCAAATCAAAAAGAAGACAAATTTTCAATTATAAGAAGCCATAGTAAATGTGAACGACAGCTGATTAAAAAAGAGAACGCTTGCATTACCGTTTTAAAAGTGAAGCCTAATAATGCAATTTATACGGTGCATTGTCTTAAATACAAAGCGGAAATCAATCCATTAATATCATAAGTTTATAAAAATAATGCAATTTTAAATATGAGAATAATAAGAATAGTAATAAGAGTATGACTAATGCTAAAACTTCTTAAACATGGGAATGGTAAATTAAATTTATTTAAAAGCGATATCATAGAGTCTGTGGTTAGTTCGGTTGAAATTTTATCAGCATGATTATATTTCTGGGTTAGATTCGGTAACTTATAAGACAAAGAAGTAGTTTTTAACTTTTCTGTAAAATGTGTTCAGTATATCATATTCTTTTAAATAAATTACAAGTGTGATAAAAAAGTTTCCCCATTGATGAACAGAAAAGCAATGATGTTGAGTGAAACTCGTCAAAACTATTTAGATGGAAAAAATGCAAAGATTTTGAGGTAGCGTCACAGACTATAAATAAGAATATGACAGTAAAATAAGTTTTAGAAGTTGAAGGTTATTATTAAAAAAAACGCCACGCCAATATAACTTGGATATTTGGAGAAAGTCCACGTGTGTGTATGAGTGTGAAGTTTTATAAATGAAAATACCAACCTCGGCATATTTCTGATGAAGGCCAAACTCCTTGAGGGCGACAGAAAGATCATGTATGTCGATTTTGCCGTTTCCATCCCTATCCAATTTGGAGAAGAGTTTCTCCAATCTCTCCTCGTCTTCTCTCGGTAACTCTTCGATCCTGAGCGGAGGATGCGTGGTGTGGTGGTGGTGGACCATCGTGCACGTTGTTCCCTTTCAAGAGTGGATACTTTTCATAATTTGAATGTAAAAAAGCTATAGTTTCAGTAATGTTGTCAGACGACACGCTCCTGAGAGTGTCCCTGCGTCAATGTGAGAGGTTTGTGGGTCAATGGCGAAACGGTAGTGCCGCCATCTAGTGACTGCGCCACGATCGATCGGTTCTTCAGTTTTTGCATTTTGTACTTAAAACATTTATATTTAAATCGCCACTGTGCCAAATTACAATTTCGATCAATAATCATTATAATTTTCATCAGTGGATTTTAGAAACGTTCTCCCAGTTTTTTTCGCCATCACAATAGTGCCGCGTAATTCAAAATAAAACCAAAAAATTGGCGAAATTCCATCCATTTAAAAATAAAACCGTTTCTTACGTAGTTTAAAAAAATATTTTTTGCTCTACTCTACAATTACTAGAACGATCATATTATAATAAACAAATTCCCGAACTACTTCTACGGGATTTACGAGATAATAAAATTTTACAAATTAGACAAAAACCATTGCAAAAAATATTTTTTGTGGAACAGAATTATTTGATGAACTTTTGTGTTTTTCACCGCCACCTTTTAAATTACATATTTCACTGTGGCCCTTGTATAAGTGTAAATTAAATAAAGAAACAAACGATACATGTCACAAAATAAATTCATTTAAAATATTGATAAAAGTAACTATTGAGTAGCTGTCATAAACATCATACCAATTTTTCGTATATTATACAAATCTTTAAATTCAGCAAATAATACAAACGATTTGAATAAAAAACAGGCAAATCGTTATCAGTTCAGATAATCGTTTATGAGTTTTACGACCTTCGAGTTAAGTGACATTATAAAAAGGCAGTTTAATCTTAAATGCATGTCGGTGTTCGATTTATATTATACTTTATGCTGGAGAGTCTGAATCTAATTCAATACAAAGAGTATTCGAGGGAAGTGTATTGAATTTTGTGTTGTTGAAACATTGCCAAAACACCAAAATCCACATTTACCCATACAAAAACATTGAGTCACCGTATTGAAATGTAAGAATTGTGATAATATATCTTGTGATTAAATAAAATTTACACGCTTTTTGTGTATTACAGATAAACGGCATAATCAGCAACAACAGAATGTATAATTTTTTATAATATGAGCAATTTTTTTCCTTCTAAAACTTACTTTTATAATATTTTACCTCGAGCGAAAAGTTCGGTCGTGCAAAAATTTTCAATTTTTTTTAGAATTTCACCATCGATAATATCTTTAGGTGGAGAATATTGAAAATAGCTTAATTCTTAAATACTTTTATGACTCAAACCTAGTGGGTTAAAAAATAATATAAAAACAATAATTTCAAATATTTATTGGCTTACAGTAAATGTCGTTCAACTATAATCATACAATTTGAGTATACAAATGATTTATAAACATTTTATATAAAGTATTACAAATTACTATATAATGCATGTATTAAAACTTTAAGTATTTGTTAGTAGTAAGTGCAAATTAAGTGAAGAAACATAATGCATAAAGTGGCTTCTTAAAATTAATTTTAAAATAATATAAATTTATCAAATCAACTACATATTTCATGGAGGAATATAATTAATAAATCAAAACATTAGTCAGCACCCATCTTCCAACATATTTATGAAACAGATTTTCAAAATCAAAATGCGTTTACAATAATAGAGGAATGTATAAATAATTTTATTAATAAAATTGATTTATTGCAAGTTCAATACTCCAAAACAGAAATATGTTAAATATCATTAAGATTTTACTCTTTTTTAAATCAACAACATCTTTGGAGGTTATCACTAATTTGAAGTTTTCTGATGAAAAAATCCTACAATCTGTCGTCAGTCTAGTACCGTCTCCAACCGGAACAATCAATCAACTTTTACACAAAAGACATTCATTGCCATAAGAGATTTGCCATTGAATTTATGAACAAAAATTATGCCAAATACCAAATCAAAATTTCGCATAGCCTGCACATTGAAAAAAAACTGCACGAATATGAAAGTATAAAAATGCAGAACAACACATATACAATATTATTTTTTAAAATAAAACAATCCCAACCCATTAGATGATTTACATTACATATAAAATGTATATAATACTAATCTATGTAATCTTCGAGAAAGAAATCTCAAAAAAAAAATGTTTGAGAAGAATTCACTTAGTGAAGTATAAAAAGAAAAACAAAATACTTTAAGACAATGTACAAAATTGATAAAATTAATTTAATACATAAAATACAAGCACTGAAACAATACATTTTTTGTAAACATATAACTAAAAAGAAATTATCTGAAAGATTTTAGATAAAATTTGAGTAAAAAATATTATATATAGAATAAGAACTTAAAAAAAGTATGAACAGCTTAATTTCTGAAAGACTCGATTACCGTCTCATTAAACATACTGAAAAACATGTTTGGTAAAAGAACACCCTATCAAAATTTGTTTTTTTTGTAGACATGCAATTCTAAATATTTATGGTGATAAGTAAAACAATGGTAGGTATATAAAAATAATAATGATGCATGATGTATTAGAGAACTACTAATTTTGAGTAACTTCAATACACCATTTCACTAAATAATATAATAATGTAAAACTATCACATGATAAGCTGCAAAATGCTTTTAAGGCCACAAGAAATGATAAGTTCAATGTAGAAATTCCTTTTCAAGCTGCCGAGTATGTTTGTTTGTGTATAAATAGATATTTTTTATATTAATGAAGGCACTTTCATTACAAATTGCACAATATAATATGATTTTATAAAATTATGATTAAATTCTGTCACATTACTGTATAATTTCTGTGATTGCAAGGCACCCCAAATGTACAAATATTTCCATATTGTGTATATTTATTTGGACTGCAGAAACATATTCGAGATCTCATTTCAGACATTCAAAAAATCGCCTGGAAGATATGTGGAGAAATTTTAATTTATAATAGAAAAGTAAAAAATTTACAAGCAGTCAAATATTTAAGTACACCTCATTTTCTGACAAAGAAAGAACAACTTTGTTCAATGATAAAAGATATGATAGTGAAGAGTATTTACTAAGAGACACAATACATATATATATATATATATATATATATATATATTTTAAATAAAAGAGAAATTGTGATGAAAATCGCAAATAATGGGTTTGTGACATGAATTTTAAGGAGATATTCTTTTTCGACTCAAACAGTGATTATATTGTATAAAAGTCTAATAAGCTTTAAGTAATCTTATTTTAATATGCCTGGTCAATCACACCTATGAAAGTCTAACAATAATAAAACTATAAAGATATAAAAAAAAAATCAAAATGGAAGGACTTTGTATAATTTAAGAAAATGCCAAATCTGATGATGTTTATAAAATATCGAGTCTTACTCAAATACTATAAAAAAAGATTCATTTTACGTGACTAGGCCAAAAGGACAGAAGATCATTCATCATCGAAACAGATTACATGTGGATTGTTGCCGCTGTATAACGAGCTTCGCCTCTTCTCCAACGCCATTGAGATGGACGGTACTGAAAAAGTATTTATTATTGAATATAGGTATAATATAAAATGTTTTAGCAACTTTTAATAAATTTAATTTTAAAAATAAAAAAAAAACTTATTGTAATCAATAAGTTTTTTTTTGTAAAAGTGTCAGAAATAACAGATATAATGTTACTATCTTTCAATAAAAATGCAATTGGAATTTTACCCTTAGTCCTTTACTTGTCTTTTATCAAAGCAGCAAAAAAATTAAATTTTATACAATTAGTATCGATTAATATATAGATATAAATTTTAACATTGTAAATTAAAAATTATTTTACCTTGACCAAAAGCTGACCACTATTTGTGTGTGGATTACGGTAAGCATATAATATCCACCCAGCTATGGTGCCTATGATCAATAACACAAATAGACTAGCCACAATTGGTCCAGCAGAACTTTCACCATCGGCATGATTGGAAGAAATACCTATAAATATATTTTTAAATATGAATCTAAATAAGTCATATAAAAGCAAAGAATATTGTTGCATATGTATATAAACAGACTATAAAACCCTGTTATTCTACCCACAAGGTATGTATAGATTTGCGTTTGTAGTCTTATTCTTACCAGATTTCGTAGAGCTAGTATTTTTGTTCATATCGATGGTGCGTGATGAATTTGTACGTTCGCTATCTGTTTTATCTTCGACGTTACAATTAGAAATATTCATAGTTTTTGTTAATGTGCAACCTGAAAAAAAGCATATTACTAAGAAGTAAGTACGTACAACATTTTTAAAAAACTCACGTTTGATCAACCAATCTTGCTTATTTCGGTCTTTTCCATTTGAGCATCTTTTAATACTCTCACACCATGTACACTAAAACAGAAACACAGAAAGTTCTCAATAATTAAGCTGATTTGATAAAATGTTACAATGATGCGGATGACATTAATAAATATATAGATATTAGTATAATCAAGACCACTGAGTGCAGTATAAATAAATTTCATGGGTTTTATTGTAACTATAATACTCAATAATTGTAAGCTTAATAGATCTTCTAAAGGATTTTATTAAGTACTATCTAATATTAATTATAACGATTATTTACTTGGATTTTGCAAAACATTTTTAAAATGAAGTTGACAAAAAGTATGGTGGTTTTAGTTGAAATTCCAAACCTCAAATACAGTATCATGATTCATACAGGACTCGCAGGTATTATACTGTGGACAGGTGGGCAAAGCAGTTAACATGATCAGTGTTCCATTGGTAATAGGTTGAACTCGCAAGTCAATCTTATGATATTCATAAATTGTTTTTCTACGGACCACTAAAAAGTAAACAAGAAACTTTTTATATATTTTCGAACAATTTTTAAGATAGTTATCTTCAATATACATACACACAAGAGCGCGGTCAATTATGAATGCATCACTGACACCAATTTTGATCGGGTGTGACTCATCTTGAATGTTATAAATTGCAATTGGTAGAGATTTGTAAGCAAATGTAATATCTCCTGTAGCGAAGAGAGTCGCTGCAAAGGTGAATTTTTGATCTGAAGAATTACCGTGAAGGGAAACATTTTCCCAAATTACAGTGAATGCAGTTCCTAAAATTAAATTTTGTAATAAGTACTTAAATTTGAGAGCACTTTTAAAACGCTCGCTAAAATAACAAAAATACAAGCAGAAGAGATGAACGCAAAATTAGTTATTATCACATTTAAAATAATTCACTGTTTATGAAATGATCTCCCTGATGTTTTTATAACTAACCATTATCAATATACTTGACTAAGCTATCATTATGAAGAGTGGTGTCAAAATTAGCCATCAATGGAGCAATGTATTGTGTAGCTGCTAGCCAGATATGAATATATTCTCCAGTATTGATGAACCCACCACTTGCCACGGTGACATTTTTGATGTAATGACCATAAAATGGAAATTCGAAAGACAACGGAATTGTCTGCAAAAAATAATTTTATTAAACAGTGAACTGAATGAAAATCATTTAATGTTTATATATTAATAAATCATACAACTGCTCTTCTGTGTGAATTTTTCAATATGGTGTGTGGTGTAGATTTTACATTTTTAAATAAATTGTCCCAATATATATTAAATTGGTTGAAATCTGATGTTAATGTACTGTTGTAATATTCATGAGTGTCCTGTAAAAAAAAATCTTGTACAAATATTGTAAATAAATAATATCAAATGAAATAAACTGCAATAACCTTTTTGGTTTCAGTGATATTGTGGTCATTAAATAGTTTTTCTTGTGGCTCTGTAAATTCATCAATATTCAAACCTGAAATAATTTTTTGATCGACTGATAAGATATACAATATTTACAGAACAATTAATAGTTTGCTTTGATACAACTTACTATCATCTGGGACTATTGGTTCACTAACGCATATCAGTGGAGCAAGTGCATTTTTGTCAGTCAAATCACATTCTTTATATTGATGATGTATGCCAGTTCCATTTTCACCCAAATTGTGCTGCTGCAATGGTGAGCCATCGGTTTCTAGAATAAATTTACAAAAAAAATATAGTTAAATACATTAGGACGATCAATTATATGATTTTATCATTTACTTTGTGTAGAATTTGTGATGTTCTTTAAAATCATGGGTGTGGGTACAGTTGTTATATTGAGTAAAGCTGCCTCGATGGTTTTTGTGGCAGGAGCAGCAGTTGTAGTAAAATTCTTAGTCATTGGTGTAGTTGAATTGATTGTGGATTCAGGAACAAGATTTTTTGTCACATTGACATTTTCAAGAATAGGTTCAAGATCTCGAACATGACGAAGCAGTCCACAATTAATTAATTTCATATCGTGATAATGGACATCATAATTTGTAAATGAATCTGTTACATATGTAACTCTTGTACAGTCAGAAGCATCTAGAAGAGAATAACATAAATTTAAATAAACTAAAAGTTATCATATGACACGACATTTGTAAACACATAAAATGGACCTCCAAAAAATAATAAAACAGAAAAACATAACCTTGAATTTAAAATATTTACATAAGGAGATTGGTCAGATGAGTGTTGATTTAAAATATTTAAAGGTGCCGCAGTTTATAGTTATCATTGCTCAATTTAATTACCCAATAAAAGGCAATGTATACAGATTTTAATGTTTGTTTTTTATATCATACATATAAAGTAAATAAATAGTCTTAAAAACTTATAGTATGTAATACCAATGAATCATTGAAGGATACTTTATGTTATGTATGATCAAATACCATGGAGGACAATGCATATGTAATTGAACTAAATTGAAATACACATTTGCTTAAGTATGTACGGGAACGATTGAAAATTCATATAGAATATCAATGCAAATCAAAGCAGCTTCTCTCTTCTGCATAGTAATATTTAATGTTAAGAATATTTGAATATATTATTATTGAATAATACAATTATAATCAAATATAATTATCACATGAATAAAAAAATATATTAATTGTTATAAAAATCACTTAATTGAGTTCTTCCATCATAAAATATCGGTTAAAGATTTTTTTTCTATAAGTAAAGATTTTACTGTTTCCATTAGGTAATATTAATTGTAGGCATTGCTGTTGAAGTATTAAGATAATATTGTCATCGACAATCCAATGTCTCCTACAAGAGATCATTTTAATTAACATAAGTGGTAATATTGTTGACTTTTATTTTCTCTTTTCTGTTAATTCGTGTTTTAGTAGATTCGGTAAATTTCATATCAGATCTTGTAAAAATTCATTAATATTGTAATTATAATCACTAAAAAAGAATCTAATGATTTCCAGTGAGAACAATTTTAAACATAATTTGAAATAAACTCCACCAGTTTACGTGTTTATAAATAAAACAATAAAGCAATTAATCAAAGTTGAAAGATCGACGTACTTTGACCATGTATATGTAAATGATGATAATAATAGCATGTGCACAATAAAATATTATAGCGAATATAAAAGCAATCGGAAAAAATATGCATTATAGAATTGTATTTGTAATATCGTGTAGATGACAATTATTGTGCAATAAGACGTATTAGAACGCACATTTACTAAAAAGAAGCAATACAGTGACGTTTGACTTGGAAATAAAGATTTATTAGTTATTATTAAAACGGAAAATGCTTACCACCATGGTGAATGGATGATAAAAATAGAAGAAAGGAGAAGAGCGAAAAATAAACGTAACGAAGGCCTAAGAGAGCCATGATCTACTACCGACGTCACGCGCCCACTGTCACCTCAACAACAGTGTTGTTACCATCAATATCGTAATCAATATATATTATGAAGAATACACACCTACTGGAAATATAAAATTACAAATTGGTTTTTGGTGTAGTTATCGGGCACCAATAATATACACTTTAATGTAATGAATTATCATTTTAGTTAAAAAATAAATATATTATTTATTTTGGAAATTTCTCAATTGAAATTTTAGGTATAATAGTTTTGGAAGTTGTGTGTGTAAAAATTGAGATTTTAATAGACATCTACCCTACCTACTAAAATAACAAAAAAAGCTCAGGGATGCTGTAGCTGTAGTGTTGCCATTTGTGTCCCGGGCAATTGGCTGGTAGCGGCGTCTGACGCGGTCGTCAGCTGCGGAGCTCCTTGGTTCTGCAAGCTTTTTCTTCATCATTGATGGATCGTTTCTCTCCTGCGATGTAACCGACCAATTACCCACCATCTCATCGAAGCGCCGTCTCTGTGCGACGTCATCGTAAGTACAAACCATTTGCAGGATATCCATATTGTCGTCTTCTGAAGGTCTGCTGGTGGAGCCATTTTATTATCTGTTGTTTGATCACTTCTTCCATCGAAAATCGGTATTGACTTCACTCGAAGTTTATAAATAGTTATCCGTATCGATCGGATAAAGTTTCCATATGGTACCGGCAACAGGGCGTGTAATCATGTATTGCTTTGTCCCTTGTATTATAAATCAATATGTTTCATCACTACTTATGGGTACTTTACATAGATTTCGATTAATGTACTGTAAATTTTGATTTTTGGTATGAATTACGCATCCATATGGTAGGTACAATCACGCCCTAACATCGCAATATTCTCTCATGTTGACGCTGTACATGTACAGTATAGTGTAAAATCCAAGAGGGTGACCTGCAACTGTGAAGATTCCCATATTTTTATTTTTTTCTACAACAAGTTATCCATAAATGTACTTTATTGATTGATTCAGCCCCCTCCCCTCAAAAGTACATATACTTATTAATATCCATCTGGTATCACACCCATCTATTGTCATCTATAACTTTAGTATATGCATCTATGTGACTTAGTTATTGATTTATATACCCCTTCTCTTGTAAACATGTATCCCTACATGTTGTGTCTCTTTCAGCTGTAACGACCTATCATAACTGGCTATTGTCTGCAACAGGTCAACATATCCCAGGCATCCCTGATTTCAACATAGTTCACGCCCTGACCTATATAACTCCCAAACTTATTGATTCATACAATCTTTATCATTTTGTAGTTTTGTATTTGTCCATATTGATGGGATAGGTCAACACGCAATCACATCACAGTATTGATAATGTATTTTAGTTCGGATCGACTAACTTTATATAGATTACAACATTGTATCCTTGTTGCAGTGCAACTACGTGTCAGTTCAAAGTGGCAACTTATCTCAAACATATCGCTGTTTACTTATTATCAATGGTAATAAAAATTCTGTATTTAAAATACAATGTCTTAAGAATTCGATGCATTACATATTGTTTTATACAACACTTCACCTCCCTATCTTTTCCAACATATGTTTGGTCAGTTTGGTCATAAGTAAAAAAGCATTATCGTTTCTACGGCATATAGTTAAATTTATCGATATGGTTCTTCAAAAATTCACATCGTTGAAGATATTTCTTTATTTTAATGTACATTTTCTTTGTCATTCAAAGTACATCAGGCAGCTTATTGATTTAAACCCCTACCACCCCCCACTTCTACATGTTTGTCCTTGTCGGTGGTACAGCCCAGATATATCATAAATTCTCTCAGTTCGTCATGGTCTTTCAACAAGTGAACACGGACAACAAAGTTTTTGTAAGTGAACATCATTTGGGCATTTTTTTAAACATGTTTGTGCATATTCTAAATTATAAACTCCTTTTTTGCACTTATTTCAATAGATTTGTCTTTACGAATGACCAACCATATGCTAAAAAACCTTCCCCCCTACCCCGAATGCAACCATATGTTAGCATTTTGAAGACAGAAGCCACCTTTTTTTTCAACCGATTCCTCGATTAATCATAATGGTCTCGCAACAGGTCAACGTTGATAAACTTCGTGTTGATTTAATGGAACATTTCGTATTTTCTCGTTGGATCCCCCCCCCCCTCAACCCCCAACTGTAACCATATGGTAGCAATTATTGAAGTCCAAATGCAATCTTTTCTTCGATCTACTCTTCAATTTTGACCCTCACAACAGATCTACGTTGGAATATATGTCAATTTTCAAACTTATATACCAGAATGAATATATTTCCATATTGATTTATACCCCCTCCCCCCTACAATGTGTAACCATATGTTAGCATTTATCGAGGCTAGAGAGCTGACTTTTTTCAACCAACTCCTCAATTAATCATTGTGATGCTGCTGCAGATGAACACCAATAAGATATGTCGTCTTTATGTTTATTTACTATACCATTATATTGGTTTTGTATCGGTCCACCCCCTCATTCGCAATGGTAACCATATGTTAGTCTTTATTGAAGTCGGAGAACCATCTTCTCTTCAGTCTACTCCTCAATTAATCAGAGTGGTCTTGTAACAGATGCACCCCAATGGAATATGTAGATTTCGAGCTGATTTTATAGAATATTGGATATTTTATTATCATCTATCATGATCTGCCCCACCCGCCCTCTATATGTTACCATATGTTGGTATTTACTGAAGTAAGAGTGATATCTTTTCCCGACTTCTTTATTAATCTTAGCAATTCCTGCAATAGGTCAACATTGATAAAACATGTCAACTTCGAGTTTTCCCGACAACTATACTCTCATATTTTCTGAAAATCCACCACCACACCATACAAATTTTGTTGTTTGTATATGTTTTAAGTAACTTATGCAAAGAAGTAATCGACAACCAAAAAAAGTAAAATATATTAAATTAATTAAATAATTACATATAATATGTATTTTACAGTAAACCAACCAATGTGTATGCTTTATCACTAAGCTGATACATTTATATACATCAATGTCATATTAATGAATTTAATTCCTTATCAGACTAATTTATTATTGATATATTATTAAACCTGTTTTGATTCGCTCCCCACTACTCGCTCAAACATTGATTTTAATATTGATGCAGTGGTCATTGTAACACACAGCTTCATTCTGTAAATACTAATAATTTTCTTTGATCAGAGTGATTATTTTTAACTTACACACTGTATTTCATTATAGCACCAAAATTACAATGGATACATCAAAAACACCCGGAAAATTTAAATCTGACATGGATCCTTCTATTAACATCGGGAAAAGGTAAAATTTTTTGTGAACATGGTATATTTTTTCATATTGCTATATATTTTTGTACATTTTAACTGTACAGAAATTTGTAGCGTTTTAAATTCAACTGATTGCTTGCGTTATGTGTTTTCTTGCTTTTGCAATCTGTTGTGATAACCTTTTACATTTGCATCACCAACTGTTATTACTAAACTTGCATACTTTTTAATAATCTTTAATATTTTGCATTAATAAAATATTTTCAAAAATGAACATTCTTTTGTTCCGATTGTATGGATTTATTCCATTACATTATTTTTAATTGTTGCAAACGATTATTAGGATAATATGTATAGGAATACATTTGCCATAGAATTGAATAAATATTGGAAACATTGATTTTAGGATCAAAGTGCAAGCCCAACGCAAATTTGCTCAGGGTGCTGCAGTTTTACCCTTTCAACAACAAAAAGATTTTCCATCGACTAGTGATGGATTCAAAGAAAGCCCTAAAGAAACGGCTTTTAAAATTCAAACGGAAAACAAAGCATCAACAGAAGATTTCTTGACCTACTTATGCTTCAAAGGTTTGTTATTTATGATATATCATTTAAATTTGTATCAGTTATCAAGAAATTATGACATGAAATGATTGAAAAAATAATTCATTGCATTTTTATGCTTAGCATCCCCATCTTATGAAATGGTAGAGCCTCATCTTGTGTCTCCGATATCACAAAGCACATCAGCCAAATCATCATTCCCAGAATCTAAGCAACTTACAACTTCTATGGGAGACGTACAAGGTAATAGGGTATATTTTTACCTTCATAACTTGAAAGTGAAAACAATTTAAACCAAAAAAAATTTTAGGCTTTATTCCATTTGGTGTAAGAAAACAGGCTTCTCAACATCCGGTTAAAAGTACTTTATTATTGGAAGCCATAAAAAACAGCCGTAAAGATTCTCGTGTAAAAATCAAAACCTCTAAGTTAACCAAAAAATTGGAAGGAACAAAACAGGTATTAAAATTATTATTTTGAAATATTTTAACATGTTATAAATATATAATTTAAATCATTTTATGTAGATACAGACACGATCTTCCAACATGATGGGTAAAACTCGAAGCAATGGTAAGATGGGAAATTCCCCAGTGCGTAATAATCTAGCAAAAGTTGTTAATAAAGCTAATGTTTCATTAACCAAAAATACAAAACCAGGAATCAAAAAACCTGAGGGAATGTCATCGGATACAGGAGTATCTTTGAGAAACAGAGTTATCCGTTTCAGAAATGATCTCAGAATGAAACGATTTCCCAATAAAACTACAAACATCAATGAAAAAATATTTTCAAAGAAAATAGGAGAAAATTCTATTCAACCTCTTTCCCAGACTATTGTATCGACAAATGGAGAAAAATCTTGTCGTTTTACTCGAAACATGGTGAAAAACTTGAAGGATACACCTAAGAAAATCCCATCTTCTATTACGAGGTCTTCAATGTTGAGAAAAGTATCTGAAACTGTCACACGTAGTGGTCAAATGCTTAAAATAAAAAATACATCGGCGATAAAGGGGAAAACTCCATTAAAGGTTAACAAAGTCAACGAGCCAGAAAAGACTACTGATTTCTCATCTGATGATGATGAGCCACTGCTTAAAAAACTTGGGTCAGATAAATCAGATAACAAACCATCATCCGAAGTAAATCCAACTGTTGGATGTTCTCGAGTTACAAGATCTAAAAATAATGTTAATGTTACATCAAACGGAGAAAAATATGAGCAAACACCTAAGAATCAATACTCTCCTAAACACACCCAACGAAATTTAGCAGTGCAAATTGAGACTGCCAGCATAAATGTAAAAGAGGATCAACCATTAGCCAAAAATAATCTAGAAGCTATATTGCCAGAGGAAAACAAAAAAGTTCAACCAAATAAACAATCCAATGATGGACAGCTTCCCAATCCTGATATAAAACCGGTAGTTCTGTTATCTAAAAACATCCATGCAGCAGAGATGTGCAATGCCAACACTGGTAATAAACGTAAATTTCCAATTATTAATAATGTGGTTGATTCTGAAGAAAATTTGGTTGCAACAAAGAGATTTGCACAATCTATTATGGCACCAACTTTAAATCAACGTGTATTAGAACACTCTATCAAAACCATGTTGAGAGGACCACCTATTTTGGTCCCTGCAAAGAAGTCAACAGATCTTAAACAGGAAAAAAGTTTTAGTGAATCTGATGAGGAGCCACTTGCTGCCAAAATACAAGAAACGGCTGCTGGTAAACTTCAAAACGCGGTTCCTCCTAATAATGCAAGAAAAGTAATTGATGAGCTTGCCGTTATTGCAGATAACATAACAAGGAAGATTATTATTGACAGTCAACAAAGAATTGATGACATAAATGGAATGGCAGAACTTGCTAAAACTGATGTCCTCAGACAGATTCCGCAACGAGGACGTGCAGTAAGGAAATGTGCACAAAGAATGAATCCAATTGGGAATCGCAATCAACAAATAGAAGTTTTACCAACTGATTCACAAGGAAATGTTAAGACTTTAACTATGGAGGCTTTGGAAGATGAGTCTAGTAAATTTGTAGATAGACGATTCCAGAAAAATAAAGACTATATTGACAAATGGTTGGACAGTTGTGCTAAATTGAATGTCATAAAATCATTAGATGAAATCGCACCTGGCTTTGTTGAAACTGTAAAAATAGAGAGAATTTCTGCTCTTCCAAACAGTAATTCAAATACTGAAACTAATGCAAGCACTAGTGGATTCATAAAGTCTAGTACAAATACAAGTTCAAGTGCAAATATAAACTCTCACACAAACACAAGCAGCAATGCTACTGTAGCTCCCATCATTGATCCCTCGCGTCCATTTTCTAATATGGTTGCTAATATCGATAACCGCCTCCAAAAGAATAAATATGGTGCGATGTCTCAACTCTGCATGAATTCCAACTCAAAAGTTTTCGAGGCCACTCCTGTTGTCCAGGCTGTAGAACCTGAGAAGGTAGAAAAAACCACATTCGAAGATCTATTAAACATGCCTCTCCCAGATAATGTCCTTGACGAAAATTTAAACATATACGATTTTGAGAGTGACTCTGAGGTTTTATTGCCACCTCGTATGATCAAACAACCTAAAGATCTTCAGATGGAGATGAAAGGCTTTTTGCCATTTAATTCTACTAGGAAAAGCTTGGAAAATGATAATGCCATGACTTGTGAAAATGAGTTTGGCTTTAAGGATGATTTTCTTCTCGATAATATGTCTAAAGATATTGAAAACTCTAATGGAATAATAGATATCAATGTAGATACTCTAAATTCTTTAATTGCCAAGGAACTTTCAATTTCCAATAATATATCGGACCTTGCTATGGTTGAGAATCAGCAATTGAATGAATTTCAAATTGAAAATTCAAACATTTCCGAAGGACATTTGTTCTATTTGCCTATACCCAGTGTAACTAAAGATGGAAAATCAGTGGATCATGTTATTGAGGGAGTTGCTGTTAAAAAAGATACAAATGGCCCCGATGGTCAAAAAGAGAAATTGATAATGAGAGCCAAATTGGTCATGAAATCTGATCTTGACAACACAAAACTCAATAGTGAAGGCCAACTTATTAATAATATAACAGAAGATAATTCACAAGTACCTGCAATGGACATCGAACAAAAGCAGCTTGTACAACCATTAGTAAAAAAAGTAATTCCAACAGCTTCTGTACCACCCCTCAACACAAAAAGTCTGCCATCTACCACCAAGACTACCGAATGTCAATCTCCACACAATTCACAGTCAACTTCAAAATCTCAAACTGTTACAAGGGCTGTTTCTGCAGCTCCAAAACCAGGTACATCATCGTGTTACAACAAAGGAGGAAAACCCATAAATCACACCAACAACACTGCATTCCCACAAATCGATGATCCAACTCGTATGGTTAATGCTCCAGTTTTTCATCCCACTGAGAAGGATTTTCAGGTATATTCATATAAAATTTAATCACATAATTATTAAGGTTGCAATAATAACTGTAACTGTTATTTTTTTAGGATCCTTGGGAATTTATTGAAAAAATTACACCTGTAGCTGCCAGATACGGATTGTGCAGAATTGTACCACCTAAAACCTTCAAATCTGAATGTAAAATTTCAGATGATATGAGATTTACTCCACAAAATCAATATTTGCAACGGATGCTCCATAGATGGGGGACATCTTCCCGTGAACTCTGTGCTATTAAAAAATATCTAGCTACACAAAATGTGTCATTCAAGCAACCCCCATCTGTCAGTATAATACAAATCACGTGATCTTTGTGTGAATTTTCAATATTGTAATTTTATTTTATTGTAGCTGAGCGGGATAGAAGTAGATTTGCCTACTATGTATCACATTGTTCAAAATATGGGAGGCTTAAAAAAAGTGTTGGAGAAGAAGTTGTGGATGAAAGTTGGAGAAGAAATGTGTCTCCCAACAAGTGGCCATTACATTGATGGTCGTCTCGATGATATATATTGCAAATATCTTTTGCCCTATGACACTCTGTCTAATGGTACAAAATTAAATTGTTCATTCTCATTTATATTTCTTATGAATGTTTCTTAATTTGTATTGAAATAATTGTAGAGGAGAGACAGAAATTGTTCGATGCCGTTGATCAACAATGGGAAAAACGTCAAAATATAATGATTGCCAGAGCATCAAACCCATCGAATCCTCCAGAAGTTGATCAAGATCTCTTACATGACATCACTGAAGATGTTGAGGAATGCATAACTCGGGGAAAATCTCAAACACTCACTGCATTCACACGTACTGCTAAAAATACTATGACTATGCAGTTTGGAAAAGTATCTAAACCTTGCCCCGATGAAGTAAGTGTAAATTATACAATACGTCAAAATCACTGGTTTGATGTATAATATATTATGTATATGAAATTTTAGGTTGAATCGAAATTTTGGGATTATGTTACAAATCGTAACAATCATATTTGTGTCAGTTCAGCATCCATTGATTCCAGCGTATGGGGCTATGGTTTTCCCAATGCCAAAATAAAAAGTAGCCCACTGTCTAAACACCCCTGGAATCTGAAGGTATAATTTATTTAACTTATTATTTTAAATAGAGTTATATCAATTGTGTAATTTAAATTTATCAGGTGCTCAGTAACAACAGTGGCTCAGTGCTAAGGTCTTTGGGACCAATCATGGGAGTAACAGTGCCAACTCTTCATGTTGGCATGGTGTTCAGCACTTGCTGCTGGTATCGGGACCCTCATGGGCTACCCTGGATTGAATATTTACATGAAGGCGCTTCTAAAATATGGTATGGAGTCCCAGACGGACAAAGCCAAAAGTTCAGGGAAGCTTTGACATCCATTGTTCCCGGATATTGTCAACAAAAAACCATATGGTTGACCTCGGACACCACTATGGTGCCGCCTACTGTTTTAACAGAACGTGGAGTATCTCTTTGCCGCACTGTGCAAAAACCAGGGGAATTTATTCTGGTTTTCCCTAAAGCATTTACGTCAAGCATTTGCACTGGATTCAATGTTTCTGAAAGTGTATATTTTGCTACAAAAATTTGGCTCGAGACAGCTTCTCAAGATTTTATGGTAATTTAAATTTTTTTTTTTACTCAAATTTATGCTTTGTAAAATTACAAAGTTAACCATGAATTTCTAACCTTAACAGGATATTCGCAACAGTTGTGAACCTCCAATGTTTTCTCTGGAAAAATTAATTGTGGCCATATCGGAAGACGTCCGATCTTCCTCTGAAGTATTGCAACAAATTTTGCCCATGCTTAACCGAGTTGTCCAAAATGAAAAACAAATCCGTGAAGCCATTTACAATATTGGCATAAAGGTAGTGAATGCATAAACTTATACACCAAATATGACTTTGTTGATTTTTCTTTACATTTTATTTATTTTAGAAAATTGAAAAGGCTAAACCACCAAGAAAGAAGAAGATTCGCAAGTATCAAGATGAGGGTGATGAGTGCCACCGTTGCCGAACCAAACTTTATCTATCTATGGTAAATATTTAATGAATATAGAAAATGTCTTCTAAATTAACATCTTGTAATTCTTATTTAGATTCAAAACCCAGAGGACGGCAGTGTGCTTTGCATGGAACACGGTGTTGATTATTTGAGAGCTAATCGTCAACAACTAGCTCACTGCAAATTGATTTATGTTCACACTATAAACGAGCTTGAGAAGATTTTGGAAAAAGCTATGGAAAGAATGACCCTGCGCGTTAACAAGAAAAATCTAAAATTGAAATAAAGAATTTGTTTGACATGGTTAACATCTGCCATCATATAACAACTGTTCGAGTTGCCAATATTTAAATTTAAATATCTCAACTATTTCTTAAATACATAATTTATTGATCTCATTAGATGTTCGTGTTGTCATCACTACTGTTCCCCTCAAATAGATTTTTCGCTGTTGTGACTCGATGTGATTGAATGATTATTTCTGTCACATTTCTCTGAACATAATATTCAATATTTTCTGTTTTGCTCATAAGCATTGAGGAGTGATGACTTGTGAATCTAGATATCCCCGATTGTCCTACGTGTACTAATCATCCATGATGTTGTATTTCACTTGAACTATTCTCTCATACTATTTCTGGAATCTTGCAGAATTTCTGCAATTATTTGTAAGTAATTTTGCTTAATTGCAGTGTCATTATTGGTCAACTTATTTCGATAACTAAATTTGCTATCACCCGGTGGTACATAACTTTAAAGGGAAGTACATATTTAATTTCCTTTATGACTCGCAATTGACAAATTTTCCTTAGATACACGGCCCGAGTATGTGCTCTTGGAGCACTAGATAGTCTCTGAGAGTTTTTTCTATACGTACGACTAAATCAAAACTTTTTATTCAACATTGCTGTGATAAAATTTTAGAGGAACAAATTATGCTATAAGCGAGTACGCTTTTAGCAAAATATTTTCTCGACTATATATTAGTTTACATACATATATATATATAAAGAATGCTATAAACTGATAATATGATTTGTTTTTATTCAATTTCATTAGATTCACGTCTTATAAGTTTTTTTTATAATTTTATAAAAAAAAAAATATCTCTAGTCATAGCATTCGATTTGAACTGATTCATTTAATTCTATTGTCATACGAGACTTTGTTAATTTGGTTTTTCTTTTAAATTCCATTTCCTCAAACAAAAGTATTATTGTATAGTTTCTCAAACAAGTCATAAAGAGTGACATTAATATACCAGCGTTTGCAAATTTGTTACCATTTCTTTGATATTATATGATAATTTATTAAAATTTTGACCATAAGAGATATTCACTTTCAAGTAAGACGTTTTCCTCGACGTCTAAATTTGCAGTTTAATAACCGGTGACATTGTATTCGAGCTCTCTAAGACAGATCTAAAGTAGTACATCTATATAATATTTATTTCGATATATTATTGTAATCACAGCAGTCTTTTGAATTTTTGAATTGCGTATTTTAACAATGAGTCGTAAGTAAGTGAATGTATTCATCTAAATTTTATTTTGACGCATCTTCCCACTCTCATGTTTTTGAAAATAAATGCTGCACGTATGATTTATATTGTTGTTGTAACATAGACATATTGCGTGTTGTTTAATAAAAATATTTGCCATATATAATATATATATAATATTAAAGAACGAAGGGTTTGGAGTTGGTCTCTCACAGATGTACTTCATTTGCCATCATTAATTTGTACTAACATTAAAATCAAGATATTCTGAATGATTTGTTAAATATACCAGCTGTAATTACATCTCTGCAGAAATCGGTATTTCATATGTGTGTACTTTATTGTCATCTGTGATGTGAGGACGTCTGTTTAAAAATGAAAGGATTATTAAAATGCATGTTTAAACGTATATTATTATTGAATGTAACATGTGTGACTCTTCTTGTTTTCAATCCACATTTTAAAAAATATATATCGGTGTATTAATGGTGTAGTGATTCAAAAATATTGATGTTATTACTAAAGTCGATGTCGTTAAAAAGTGTTTTATCTCAAATCCTAACTTGGGAATTTTTTCAATTATTTAAATATTACACATGCTTTTTAATTTTTCCAGTTTCCCCAATCGGAGCTTTACGACTCTGATATACATGTTATAATAATCAACCAATTTTTGCGATGAATGTTATTACGTTGCATTTAGTGTTGTACTATTTTCTTTTTAAAATATGTTACATTTAACTAAGAGATTATTTAATTAATATTAATCAACTTACATAAATTGTGATAGTGCTTTTTGTCTTTTCGGTGAGTGATTATAGTGAAGAGTCCATGATTACAATCTTTGTACCGATCCTAAAAGGGGAAGCGTCGGTGGATTGTCGATTGACTTTCAGCGGAGGATTACTGGTTTTAAACCAGCCAACGTTTGGTGATGTCAGTCTGCCATAAATTGGTTGACATACAATCCGTCTGAGCCGTCGTTTTCATCTCAAGTTATTCTGAGTTAGGCGTTAATTTGACTAATAACCCTATAAAACCTACAGTTAACTTCTTGATCTCGATTATAGAAGACTATCCCTGGATCGGTGCATTGATCATTAAAATATTTTTATGATCTGCTCGACTACAATCAATTGATTGATTAATAGTTACATTTTTAAATACCATTCTAAAAACAAGTTTAACAAGGAATTCTTTGTTTAAAATGAATGCATAATCTAAAAATTAAGAGAATTGACAACGACTTATCGATAAATAAAATGGCCTATTTATTCTTCGAGCTTATCATTGTTAAAATATGTATCTTGTGCACATCCCATGGACTCTTCAAATTAACATACAACGATGTGAATTGAATATATGTATTAAAATTTGTTATACATTTGCACTTGAAAAGTTGTAAGCATTTATCTGTTTGTGTAAGAACTTTACAATTTGTATCTTCAACATTGTGAACTATAATTTTATAAAATTAAGTTTTGTTTCATTTTCTGACCGCATTCCCCGTGCCTTCAATAATCCTAGACCGCCATAATATTTGATTTTTCAATGACAACAAATGTATAGGGTAAGAAATTATTTAAGATGAGAGGCAATTTGTTGACAGACCTGTACCGCCAATGTAGAAACAGACAACCGAGATAATGAAGCTCAAAGTTTAGTTTGTATTGTCCATTCAGTTCTGCCGTTAGCCAAGGTAATATTACAACTGATCTAAAGGTAAAAAATACAATGTCAAGTAGGTAAGGGAGAGTATTAGTAAATTTTATAGAAGGGACCACACTTGATTTCATCATTTTTTTTTATTATTATTTATGTAATTATTCACCGCATTTATAAAAAATGCGTTGAATAATTATATCATAATAATAAAAATCAATAAATGAACTATTTTTCTATTAAAAAAGTGAAGCAGGAATTTAAATATTTAAGCATTTTAATCTTATTTAAAATATTCTGGTTCCCACAGATTCAAGATAATTACTGACATTTCTCAAACTTTGAAAATGTATTCCGGTTCGGTAATTTATGAATCATATTAGAAAAATCAATCTTGTATGAATAGTAACTATTGTAAGTGACAGTGATTATCAATTCATTTGTACTATTAAAAACCGCCATTTCGTGTTTTCAATATATAAATGGCAACACTGAGACGTGTAGTGTAGAAGTGTAGAGTCAAACGGTTGAACTGCGTTCAGTTTACCACACCTAGCTTTCGGAGAACAAGCTCCAGTTCGAGTTTTTGATTTGAGAGACTTCACGAAAAGTAATAGTGAGTATTAACAACTTTCCATTATGCGGGAGGTTAAAATTAGTGTTTTGTTTTTGTGTTAAGGCTGAATTGCACATTAATAATATAATTTCGTATAACATTTAACTTCGAATTTATATTATTTGACGATGTTAACTATGTAGCTGAGTTATTTCACTAACCTATTGACGTTTTATTCATTCTAGAAATTAATTTTCGCATTGCAATGAATAACTGCAAACTGTGCATGTTTTAGATTTTAATCAACATGTTGCATTTATAAAGAACAACAGAATGGTTCTGTATTTTATATAATGCAATGTCGACGTAAGCAGTCCAATTGATACGTAATTTTGTCTATTGCAGGTCTACCAAATGGAGTCCAAGTGGATAATTGTATCTATTTCTGGTATAACCGGTGGCGATGGAAAATCTACACTGGCGGAAAACCTGCAGGCCAAGTTCACCAACTGCGTGATTTTAAAACAAGACTCCTATATCAAACTAACCGAAAACTTCATGGATGGTTTTCATCCCGATTTTGAATTCATTGAAGAGTCGGAATATTTTATCGACTTTGAAAAGTTGACGAAAGACGTAATGTTAGTTTGCAAGGACTATGTATACGTTCCCAAATCCCAAGTAAAGATGGAGAATTACAATGAGAAACCCAGAGTCCTAATTGTGGTATGCTATTCCAGTATTCAAGAGGAGCCTTTGAAGAATATGTTCCATTTAAAATACCACATTGATATAAAAAATGTGGAGAAAAGAGATCCCATCCCCGCATATTTGGAAATGGCCTTATGGCCGGAATATTTAAAGAACGACGATCGTTTGAAGATGGACCAAACTATTGTTATTCTCGATGGTACTAAAACCCAACAAGAACTGTGCGAGATCATCTTTAATGATATTAAAATTAAAATGAACGAACATTGAAGACAACGATGTTGATTGTCAACACCACTAAGATGAGTTTGCGGATGATTCATATTATCGCAATGACTGTTTTGCTTACATATTTTTATAAAAAAAAATAAACAAATAAATATACTATCTGTGGTCTTTTATTTATAATTTCAAAGTGAACCTAAATGGATAAACATGATTTCTAGATGTTTAGATGAATATCGCTGTGGATAAGAGAGCAGCAACTGCAAAACAACTTGAATAAAATGGGCGTTTCGTGTTATTATTTAAGAAAATATTGCTATGCAAATAATTTTTAGTCTACTCTAGAATATAGGGGCTTGTGAACATATTATAGTTTGAAATTCTATTAAGATTCTTGCCTTCGTAGACAAAACAATGAGCTTGATGAACAAAGGAGCCAGTGTGAAATCAACCTCATATTTAATGTTCAAGGAATTCATAACAAGTTTGTTATGATTATAACTTATCGCGGGATATCGCACTAAGCTTCATCCGTAAATTAATATATTGAGCGATTCATTTATTAAAATCAAGGCATTTTTGCATTTATACAGGTTATAAGAACACTAATAATATTTACGCATAAGATAAGATTATAAGCGTCGAATAAAGAAAGGAAGGAAAGCATTGCGGAGAGTAAGTAGGTAACATTTAATAATTTGTATACACCATCAACAATTAATTATGAGTGCAGTGTACTCATAATTATTATATACTATTTATCTGCATCATTTTATATGAATTAGTATCGTATATAATATATTTAATCAGTTCAGGGGCTGCAAACGTGACTGTAGATTAATAAGGCTGAAGATATATATTTTTTTTAAATATATATTTCGTATTTAATTATATTGGGGGGCGTCAATGTGTTTTAGGATTGCCAATCTAATGCTCAATATCAAATAATCAAACGCCCGAAACGGGGAAAATTATATTTTTAGTCTTTTAAATTGTGAACTCAAAACTTCTCACTTCTTTGTGATAAAATTATCTATATACGATTTTTCCTTTGTTCATTTAAGCGTTAATCTCCATTATTTGTCTTGCATTCATTTGTGCTTTGAGTCAGGGCCGGTTGCACAGGATGAATTGCTGAAAAATATTATATGCGAGGCCCCACCAAAGAAATCATATTCAACACAATATTATTCACTATTTAGATAAAATATTAATATTTTATCGTGACGCCTTCCCTATTGGCAGGAGTCCCTTTATAAGGGGTTGGCCAGGCCACCTTGGCCTTTACGGGAGAATATAGTAGAGATGGTTTCCCAGGCCACCACACAGCAATGAGTACTTAAGATCTAGTTTGCTAAGCTAGATCTACCAAGTGACTCCGGTGCCGTGAATCGAACCCGGGAGTCTTCACTCACGAATCCGTTACACTAACCACTGGGCCACAAGGCGGCTCATAGATAAAATAAACACATTGAATAATTCCATATATAATATATATTCTTATTTCATAGTGCGTATCATAAAAGTATTGCGAAAAACCCCAAATTATCGATATCTTAGCCGGTCCTGTTTTGAGGAACAAAGGGCTAGTTTATAATTATTTCACCACACTTAACACTTGACACGGCTTATATAAGTCCGTTAATTTTATTTGCATATAACAAAATAACTACGATATATTATGTGAGGATTTCAATCATTTCCAAGAGCTTCAAAAAACAAGAGAATAGATACTAGACGAATAGACCCTACAAAAAGATGTATTCAACATCTAAGAGTACGACAACAGGAGACCACAGAGATTTATACGACGAAACAATAATTAATGGAAATAAGTTATTGTACCTACTACCTATATCAAATCTTCAGTGTGATTATCACATTATTGGTGAATAATTGTAAATTCAGAAGACGAAGCTTTGAAAGAACCGATTGTTCATCGATATTAATCATTAAAATTTGTGTATATTTAGTTAACTTATGTTTGTTATTAAGTACATCGTGTCGGATCGAACAAAGTGATGAATATCGTTTATTTTTCTAAGGTGGATGATACTTACAACCCTGAATGTAATAACGTACGTTAATTCGTTCACGTAAAAAAGAGCGATTGATTTTTAATACATATAAAATATAATGAAATATATTTCTACCGACTCTGTAAAGATTCACAATTTGCCTGAAGGTGAAGATATATAAAGGTGTGCAGATTGATAATCGGTCCTTTTGCTGTAAAGTCAGCTGGGCCGGCAACACGCTGCAAACAAGTAAGTGCAATTTATACCTTTGTTCAATTTAAAAAAAAATCGCATTTATAATTGCATTTGGTTGAGCTTGTGTTTGCGTTGAGCGATTTATAATATGTAATAATTTAATACAACTTATCTGCGAACACGCTTTTACCCATTACCATTTATACATTTATATTTATATCGTAAAATATGAGCAACCTTTCATTATGTTTATAATTATATTTATGTGTTGCACAGTCAAATCTTACAAAGAGAGGTCAGACGGACGCTCGAAAACATTTTTATTACGCTTCCCGGATGATGTCATTGGTTTTAAGCAATATTATTTTATTACGTAAAGGGAGTCGGTTTGTTTTCATAAAAACTTTTGAGGATTCAAACATAATAACAAACACAACTCGTGAACCTTGGATAATCAACATGTATGAAGATTACTGTATTTTTTAAATACATTCATTATTGCCAGAACACAAAATTCGACGCCATTTTTATTTTCATTTCGATTAAAATTTACAATTTACTAACCCTGCAAAAAAGTGATGCGAAATAAAATGTTTTTTGGATTTCAAAGTATTTGGCGCTTTTTTTAAACATAACCTCAAATGCTAGCCTCATTTGACATTTGCTTTATATACGAATAGTGGTAATTTTAATGTTTATTCATTAAATGAACGTGATGTTTTCGCTAAGAATGGAATGATTAATAATTATTTTTTTATTATTGTCTTTGTCGTAGGTCTGTCACGTCATAGACAATAAATACTTTGCCGATGACGTGATGACTTGTTTGTGAAGTGTTCGTCGTCTGGCATCAGTTTACTTTCTGCCTCCAACCATATTTCACCACCGGCCATCGATACACAAATAATTATAAAGAAGGATCCGAATTGATTCAGTTATCTGTTCCACAATCGTAAGTACATATCGTATCATAAATTAGAACAACCAACTCAGGTCATATCTAAAAATATCCAATCACCTTGTTTAACCAGTCGTACCGAGTGCAACACACTCCAGACAGTTTCATTCGCCTTCATAGTAGGCGTGGTTTAAATTTATCAATATTGCGTTTAATCGCCTCGGTTCGAGTGCATTCTCATTGTTGATTTTATATTTATTGCAATTTTGTGCGTGTTTATATTAGAAAACGCCAATTATTAAAAACAAACAATACAATTTATTGCGTTATATCCTTTGCCACTAACCAGATTTATTATAGTTATTGCGTTTTCATATTGAAATTGTGATGACTAATTCGAATAATTGCTATTTCAATTACTAACACAATGTCTGTAAAAATTACATCATTCAGGGTCATAAACGCTTCCTACTGTTGAAAACTATTTTAAGCCAATTGGTTTCAGTTATACATCATGTTTCAAAATAAATTTAAAAAATTGTTTAAAGGTTTTAAAGAGTAAAAAATTCATGTAATAGAAAAATTCTACCGATGTTATAGAGAACGACCCCGATACAGAATATTGCAATTAATGACGTGGTTTATGTATTTTTCATAATATCGCTTGATTATTCTATACTGGACGTAATACCAAATTTCAAGTAAAATTGATATTATTGCAATTTTATATAAAGAAGGTTTAAATATAAGAAGTTGCCTCCATATTGTTTATTTTCTTTGTATTTAAGATGAGTTGAAAAATAAAATAAATAAAAATAAAATACCATGACGCCTACCCTATTAACGGGAGTCCCTTTATAAGGGGTTGGCCAGGCCTTTACGGGACAATATAGAAGATGTGGTTTCCCAGGCCACCACACAGCAATGAGTCCTTCAGATCTAGTAGGTCTACCAAGTGAATCCAGTGGACAAATTCATCTACAATAAGCGTTTGGTCCCAATTTTTTGTAATATATATATGTGGCATTGGAAACCAGAGGGACGGGCTCTTCAAGTTGTCACATTTTTGAAAAATCAATTGTACTTTTGATACAGATTGTAACATTGTTTTTATTACTTTTTTTTTTTTTAAATTCCTAAACTGTAACGCAATTAATAACTGGAGGAGCGCGGCCTCCAATAGAAATAAGTGGAAGATGAAGTCTTGGTTCATCACTGAACTGGAGTGCTTATGATGATGATGATGACAATATAAGGTCAATACAACGAATGAGCCAATCAGTTCAAACTTACTTTTTTTTGTTCTTTTAGTTTCACAAACCATATTGATTGGTACATTCTGATTTTAAAATTGTAACATAAAATAAAGTATTAAAACTCTTTTTTTACTGTGTCGCCTTCTCTATTAGTGGGATTCCTTTGTAAATGGTTGGCTAAGCTACTGTGGCCTTTACGGGAGAATATAGTATAGTTTTCTAGGCCACACCACAGCAATAAGTCCTTCAGATCTAGTAGATCTACCAAGTGACACTAGTACACACCATTTTTGCCGGTGCCGTTGGTCGAACTCGAGAATCTCATTCCCAAATTTGTCACATTAACCACTGGGCCACAAGGCGGCTCATAATTTATTTAAAGATATTCTTTATAATTGATTTGGTGGGTGACTTTTTTTATATTGAACTCAGTTGAGAGTGATGATATCTAATTTTTATATTATTTCAATGTTTAGCACTCTCTGTGTCGCTACAAAGATACATACATATATCGCACCCGTTATGGAATACTGTCATAAGGTTCAAAAGATGATTTTACAGGAGAGAAGTTTGAAGTTATTTGATGTTCTGTTTTTCAAATTTGGTAGGCACCGTCACAGATATTTTCTGATTCACTTTGGACAATTTTTGCCACATTGTTTATGAAAAAGTTAAATTTTGATATATACCTGCTAAAATGTTACTTTTTAATATGTTATGACACTTTTCTTGACTGAAGAGGTATTAGATCGTATCATTTGCATTTGTTCCTCTATTTATACATTAATAACATAAAACTGAAATTTTTAGCTATTATCAGTAATTTGTATTAATATTTAATTTTATAAAATCTATTAAAATGTTTTAATGGTTATATCTTTAACTTGATTACAATTTTCTTAATGTCAACTTGTGTTGTGACACTATTCTTAACTTAGTAAATTGTACTGTAAAACTTTGATAAAGGTTATAATGATAATCATTATAAGCTAGGAGAATATTTTTATTTATAACCAAAAACAAGGCTATTATTAAGGTTTTACGGAGGTTTGGTTAGCTTGAATAAGTTCCATTATTAGTGTCTTATGACAGTCTTACTGACTGGGACCATCAAAAAACATACAAAAAGTACAAATAACCAAAGTGACATGCAAAAACTAAATAAGGTGGAAATGGACACTTGGACTCGATGCAGCTCAATTAATAGTATTATATGACACAATAAAAAACCATTTTTGAACCTTATGACAGTATTCTGTAACGGGTGTGATATATAAAAAAATATACTACTATTTCTATTGCAATTATTAAGTTTTTTTTTAAGTCTGAAAATTATTATTATTATAAGATGATAAAGGCCCTATCAAACAGAATGGTAACCATATACATACGCTATGGAAATTTCTCATTAATTTTTATTATTAATACATTCTTACAAGTCATTATAATCACAGATCATTTGCAATTTTATAGCACAACTGTTTATTAATTAATTAAAAAAGATTTGATTTTTTTATTATCACTAATGTTAGCAGCACTGTAATTGATAAATTCAAAAATGTATGAATGTAATAATTGTAAATAATTTATTATATACAAACATATTATGAATTTGCAGTGATTGAACCATGAGCAATAATAAACCTGCTCCAACTGCACCACCAAGCTACGGTTTCGTACCACATGCAGCCCCTCCACCAGCAGCGCCTCCGAGCTATGCTCAGGCTGTTGGTGGTGTGAGTCCTTCCAGCCCGTACCAGCCACAATATGCTCCAAGTAAATTATACATTTTTATATTTTAAGTCATCACTTATAAACATTTGTTTAAAATATTTTTTTAATTTAGATGCAGGTCCTGCTATTGTAACGACTGTTGTTCCAGTCGGTCCTCATCCGACTCATACAATTTGCCCACATTGTTATGCTGAAATCGATACAAAAACAAAAACTGAACCGGGATTCATTGCGTACATCTCAGGAATAGTAATTGCACTTCTTGGGTAAGTACTTACTACAACTAATTATGTATGTACATTATTTTAATTCGCATATTTATTAGATAAGAATTAATTATGTTTGGTTAGAATACTGATCTGACGGCAAATTATGGATAAAATAAAGCAATCTATGGTTCATTTCATGAATGCATATAGTAGAACACTTTTGACACACGTAGTGACAAAATAACTTACTGCAAACAGCTGTTATTAGTGCTGTTGTAACAATATGATATTGAAGTTTAATTTCATATATTTTTCTAGATGCTGGTTTGGTTGCTGTTTGATACCTTGTTGTATAGATGAGTGCATGGATGTCCATCACAACTGCCCCAACTGCAGAGCATATCTCGGAAGATATCGACGATAAGAACACAGAATTCCAAAAATGTAAACCTGTATATTCATACACTATGATGTTCGTTTCATCTTCAATTAAAAGAAAACTATAACATTTAAAAATTACTCAAGACCTAAGAAGAATATTCAACTGCATAACATTTATTTCCCTGTTCTGCTTATTTTTTCTTGCATAATATTATTAAAACCTCTTTGGCTAACATATTTTTATTGTTACTTTATATACTTTGATTCATTGCTTTATGCGTGTCATTTTCAGAGATAAGGTTATGGTGTATTAAATAATTGGTGACACAAATGGTGATAGTATGTTCATTTTTGAAATTATTTAAATTTATGACATGTAATTTTTGATTGAACTCAAGTTAATTCCACAAAATTATATGTCAAAAATTTAAATAAAGTTCTTTGAGTTGTTTTAAATTAGGATGTGGTTGCTTTTTAATACTATGTAACATGTGAGTGATATTTTTCATAACTGTTTGAAATGCCGAGCTTAACTCTGAATATATCAACAGTGGAAACACCACTTTCCGTTATGATGTTCATTAGAACTGGTATGGTAATGGAATATAAAATATATACCTATATTCTTTTTTGAATAAATAAAAAATATTGTAAAAAGTCATACTTTTCAGCAAGTGATTCTCATATTATGTAATAGGAAGGCATTCAAAAATGCAAGGGGGGAATCATTTCATTTTAAATATGGAGTTAACGGGTGTTAATTTTCTTGTGTATTAATTTCTTATTGATAATTAAATTTAATTAAAGTCAATGTTGTAGCTGGCTACCATACACGATGATTAAAGCAGGTGTTGCTACTGGAAGATGTTCTCTTCGGATGTCGTTCGGTCGGAGTGCGAACTAAGAGGTTATTGCTACCCCGTGTATGGTAGCTGGCTTCTCTGGCTCTTACTTCACACTTCGACTGAACGACAGACAGGATGCCAGAACAGGTACACTACTTATTCCACCGGCGCTCGACGAGAGGACATCTTCCAGTAGCAACACCTGCTTTAATCATCGTGTATGGTAGCTGGCTACCACATCATTATTCTTATAATTTTCTTATTATAAATTAATCTTATAAACAAAGACAGTAATAATATTTAATTAGTAAACAAATATCACCACCTTGCTTCTGAAGTACCATACTGAAAATAAATGCGAAATATGAAATTAAATATTCATTCCATTTAAGGGCTAATAATTTCCCTCCTTTTTATCTAACATAGTTCTGCAATATTTAAATATATATGTATATAATATATTGCATACTCTTATTTGTAAAAACTTAAGATTTAAGATCAAAATGTTACCATACAATATATATAGATTTTATCACTGAATTTTTTAACTCCAATTAATTATAATAGTGTCTAAGACACAATAATATTTATACCTTTGATATCCAAATGTCACTATCCGGTCAGCTTAGACAGTTATAAGTTTAGTATGGTTTCTTGGACATTTTAATGATCATGTTTAAATAAACAATACACTTTTATGTTCATATAATAAAATAAAAAAATTCCATTTATGATTGTTAAGATCATGCAAGTGCTAACTAAAACTATACTTATATAATATTTTTTAGTCAATGCCTTTATCCATATAGTTATAATCTGTATCTTCCACTATATAATTGTTGATTTTCATCTTTATATGCTCCCATCTTATGATAAGGCTTTAATATTAATTTCCAATGTCGACTTAAAACTCTTGTACCATGAGATTTTATGATAAGTAAAATAATAAAAAAGTGTCTTTCTATTGTAAATGGAGGGCGTGGAAAGAATCTGTTAACATTTATAATAATATTAATTGGAAGTTTACCAGCAACCAAATTTGATTTTACATTAAACATAATTAATTACAGCCGTTTTTGGTGCCATTTTTACAACTCATGTCATAAGATTCATGATTCTTTCCAATGACCCTTGAGTTGAATTGATTATTTTTAAGGTGCTAGTATAATCATTTAAAATATTGATAAATGTTACAAGAACCTTTTACATTTATTGAAATTTGATGTTTAAAATTATAAAAGAGCCTCATAATTTAAAATTGCCTATTTATGTAATTTTGTTCAATGAAATTTTAATAGACGTATGTATATACATTATAAGAGTTGCCTTATTTAAACTACACGCATTTTTTATTGAAATAATAATATTATGTATTATAAATTTTTGCCTTAATATATTATGTGTGTATTTATTTCTTAATGCTTAGTTGTCAAAATATTAGATTTCAACTATAACAATTTTAGCTATTATTTTTGGTGCATGATTTTTAATATTTATTACCAATGAATGTATTGAATTGCGTAAGATTGGTGTTTCTTAATTCACTCCTAATAAAAGTATTAAAATATCTCATCTCTGATTTGTTTTCCTTTCAGCCATTTCCTAGTATAATTATGATTTTTTATCAATTTAGTTATTTTCAATTGGAACAAAATAAAATTTCCCCAAATAAAGATAAACACGTCAAAAATAATATTTATATTAAAAAATATTTTATTCTGGGAGTTCTTTATTTTACAAGTACATCAAAATTTATACCTACAAGCCCAGAGGCGAAATAATATATTATATGAAAGGTCGTGATTGGTCACATCGCTAACATATTAATCATAGCAGTTTCCAGTCAGAGCCGTATTCAATATGATGGTGTAATTAGAGTGTGTTAGTGGGTCGTGCTAGATGGTGTGTGTACGAATAGACTAGAGCTTGGTACGATTGGTGTACACGCATACGCAAATAAAGAGTAATTAAATGAGTTATATGGGAAAAATATGAGGTGAAAATATAGGTGTTTTGTGGGAAATTAAAGAATGTTGTAATATTTTGAGTAAATTTTAGTTGTATGCATATATTGTGATTTCAAACGCAGCAGCCACAAGTTGTATATTTTGGAACAAGTGTCTAGTATAAATTGACAGTGGAATCTTGCAGCGACCGTCACTACAGCTGTTCTCGTCGCTTGTGTTGCGTGTGTCTATTTATTTTGCTGTTAGTTCGTGGCGTTCGTTTTAATATTCATCCGTTTCGTGTTGTTATTGACCCATAATTAAAAACGTATACCTGTGAGTTGGAAACACCCACAAACAGGTTTCGAGGTGCCCAAATCCGAGTGTTATCTTCGTAGCAAGGTAGGTTTTTTCAAATACTTTAAATCATAACAGAAACGATTGTTTACAGTGGACTGTTTGAATGCAACATAAAAGTGAACTGACTCTAGAGAAGGTTTACCTTGTAAAACTATTAACATTTGCTTAATATCTTGTTTATCTAATTTTGTCAGGCGTATACCATGCGCATCTATAGTTGACCTCCTTTTCCGGCATCACCACGTTACAACATTACATAGCCGAAATTTTCATCATCACGTTACAATAAATCCAAATAAGACCTCCTTAAAGTGGATATATTCAATATATGGATATAATATTGTCAACTTTTAACATTTTGAATTTATTTGGTGGATCATTTTAAACGTGTTCATTTGACTATGGATGGGAAAAATTATAAACTGATGTTTTTTTAAATCAAAGAGCGCAACAATACCTATAATCATATTTTATAATTAAAAAAATATTATTACATACTAATTTACATTAGTCAAAATTTGTTACTCACTTCGCAAGATTTTTAATTACCTAATCAAGACAAGTTTGTCATTAATTTCCATTTAATAAGCCATTCTAATACAATATTAATAAATATATTGAAGTTCAAATCTATGGAATTACTTAAAATATAGATTAAAAATAAGTGTTTTATTAAATTAACCTCTTCGGCTTCTTTAAATTCAATAATTAATTCAACTGTGAATATGTAGTTATTTATTTAACACCATATGTGAGTATTTGAAACCGTTAACAATTTTTTAATTTAATATGAATGTGCCAAGGATGGTGTTATTTATAATATCATATGCCATCAATTAATCAATATAGACATAATTAACTGTTGTTTAATTTTCATATCGGGTTGATAAAGTTCATCCTTTACCAATCTTGTTATTTTCTATCCGAGTTGCAAACTTGTTTATTTTTTGTTGTTGTATACATGTTAAATGTGAGGTCATTTAAAAGATAACTTATTTATAGTAGTTAGATGAAAAATACATCTTCTAAATAAGGCTATCTGGAATATAGTGATTATTATGGATAAAAATAAATGAATAACAAGTTGAATGTAAATAATTAATATTGATTAAGTGATTGCCGGAGATAATAATGTTATATATTTTGACTGATTTGTTTAAATTATGCTCTTCTTCCTTTACCGCTTAATTAATACTGTTATTGTTGTTACTATGATTGTCCGCTTGTTTAAACTTGACGGCCTTGTTTCATAAGAGCTTGTCTGCCAGTAGCTAGCGAGCCATATATGTTGACAAGTCCAAATGTACTTTGGACTTGCCGGTGGTCCCCTCCAGATCAGATCAGGGTTGTCTCATGTCACACTAATCCACTTGATCCCGGCACAATAAAGCATCACACATCACACTATCACATCATATATTTTTAATTGCTTAATAATTATCACACTTCTACAGAACAATCCAATAACATTAATATATTTATTTTTTAAATTTACCCATACTGCCAAAAATTCAACTTTTAACAATTTGTCCCATTTAAAATTTGATATATGATAAGTGATAACTGTAGATGTATATCATCTATTTTTTTTTGTGTACATATCAAATAATATAGGACATGCACATATTATCAAATAAATATAAATACACCACATGATTATTTCTTTTAAAGATATACAATTTAATTTTCAATGTCATCAATCATTGTGTAATTTTTTACATTTATGTATGTGCAATACAGGTGCGATGATTACTATAGTTATCAAGTTACTTAATGAAAATATTTACATTTATTTATTTATGTACGCCCCGAGGAGCTTTATTTTTTAGAGAGGGTCTATTTTGAGATGGTTTTTTATACATAACAACGTGTTAATTATCTGTCGGTGTTCTTAACTATTACTAGTTACACAAGTCAGCGACTTAATCAGTATTTTCCTTAAAATACAGGAAATCAGAGTAAACCTGGATCAAGACGATCGATCGGGATTTTATTAATATTATTCCCGATCTCCCAGTCGTAATAACCGATCAAATCACTTTAAAAATTCTTGACTTGAACCCATGACCACAGTATTTGTAGCCACGCTTCTTATCCTCTGAGCTATTACGCTGGTATTACATACATAAATTAAAATAAAATTCATGATATTAATTTAAATTTCCATTCTGCACACATTTATAGTAATACAATAACATTTTTTTTTCAAGTAATACGGTAAACTAGTTATAATTATATATTTTTTTGTTAAGAAAAACCTTATTTTTTATGACTTATTTTATTAATCAAAATGCCTAAACTGGTTTTTCTGACTGAGCAACAATTTTAACATCCTTAGAAAAACGATAGTGCAACATATACTTTTAATTTCTTGCCTTACTAGTGCCGAATTGGGAAATAATCAACTCGTTTGCCGCATACCAGTTGTACGTTTTTGGGTTACGACTTTTGAAGTTGCATTCACCTTCATTACAACATACAAAATTACAAATGTAGTTTTTCACAAATGAAACCTCAACACAATGTATGTTTAGCCCTGAATCATAATATTGCGACCTGATTAATCTATGTTTTTCTACGACTGCACTACCAGCATGACAATGATACAAAGTATATACATCGATCTACTTACTTTTCTAATATAATTTATTAAGCATTGTCTAAAATTGTATAATACTATGTCATTAGTCTTTTCCTATATCATTAATCCAAGCCGAAATAAATAATTTCCACAGTTGACGGTTAGGAGAAAATAGTATTTCATAATATATTTGAATTGGCTGTAACTTTTTGTTGGTAATTTTGGGATGAATTAAATTTTTCCAAAACATACCATTAAATCGGTTTTATATAACACGTGTTCATCAATCCATCGAAAATCCATTCCACATATTAGATCACCGTAATTAATTTAAAAAAAAAGATTAACATTATTATTTATATGTTTTTTTTTAATTAATCATGTTTTCTTTAAATATTGATATTTTTTTAAATATATTATTAAGTGTAAATGCCCTTGAAGGCGTGTATTTTATAAAAATTGACGGTTTGTACTTAGAACCCTGGCTTCTCTGGCAAAAAAGAGGTGCGAGGATTTTTTTTAATTTGTCATTTACCTTACCTCCAAGAGCAACATATTTTTATTCAATAGACCCGAAAAAATCCGGAACTTTTGCTGTTTTTATATGGTACAAATTAATTCGTCGAAATGATTTGCTTTATAATGTTATTATTAAATCTGAATATAATCTGCTTGTGTTGCTCCACTTGAGTTGAGAATCGAATTATTCATTATCGAAAGCATTTCATTCATTATTTGTGTGTGTAAAATAGTATTTTTTTTTTAAATATCCAATTAATATTGTTTTCGTGTTTATCGAACCGGACTTGCAGCCAGTGGAATTTGGAACTTTGATGTAGATTATAATATATTTTGTATGTGTGTAGAATATAATAATATATTTTATTTAACGGTGTTGGAAGAGTAAATCACCTTTGCCGAGATTCGAAGCGAAGGCGATGGGACATCAGGGTTAAACTTTCTCCGCTATTATTTCGACACGAACAATTATCTTACACACTTTATATATTAAATGATAAAATTAGGTTGGTTTTATTTAATATACTGACTATTTCCTTATTTGTGTATGTATATACATTTTATAAATTTTCCTCCCCACTTAAGATTCTTAAATATGTATAATTTATCAGTCTTTTCTCTATTTATATGAAATCTTTCCTGTATATCTCGTCGTATGTTTTTTCTACTCAAAAGAACATAGTTTTTTATATACAGTGTGGATTAATTAAGTATTATTAATTACGAAACGAATCGAGTTAGGGCTACCATCTTGGAATCAGCTGTTTCTCTGAAGTTCTTTATTTTAAATACATAATTAATATTTTGAATTTTTTGATTAATAAAACAATAGATTTAATATTTCTTAGTTAATTCAAGTCCACCCTGTGTATATTTGGATTACTATTGTTATCTTTTGGAGGATTTAGTTGTCTAATAAAACACAACGTTTGTTCTGAAATTTATTTATTGATTCATAATTCATTAAGTATTTTGGATATGATTATGTATAGAATAGCAAATGGGAATAAATTGGCCCCACACTTCACATTTCGTAACCTTGTTGGCATAAACAATCAATTTGAAAATATGAAGCTTATGCCATATTTGCTATTTTATACTTAGATATTTATCATAATAAGATTATCGTAGGAAATTCTAACAAAAAAATAAAATGGATTTTCTGATTATTGAACGTTTAATTGCATTGTTTGTGATTTTCTATAAATTCGACTGTGTTTTTCCCATCGGGAATTTAATCTCTTTCGATAATATCTGTTATTATAAAATGTGATCAATTTATCGCATTCATATTTCGAATTGTATATCAATCATTTAACTTAACCGTTAAATATACGATGCACGCTTTATAACCTTATTAATTTATTTACCACCTCCAATAGTTTGTAGACAAACACACATGTTTAATTGATGATTCTAGTTGACAAAAAATACATGTTCTATAATTAATCATATTCACAGTTGTGTAACTAACCACATGGTATAAAATTACTGCAAAAAGTCGAAAGTCCACCAAGTTGTAGACTGTGTTGATAACAACACAACAATATCGCAATCGTGAAATATGAAGATTGATTCAAGTACACATTAAAAAAAAATGATTGAATATTCAAAGATAATCTAATCGGAGAAGAAAATTTATTATTTATCTGTAGTATGTATAAATTAATCAATGACACATTTAAAAGCTGTGTCGGTATTAGTTAAGCTGATTGTCTGAATCCAATTATGATCGTATGTGACCTCATTTTCAAGTGTCGTTGATGTTATTGTTTGTTTGTTATTAATTTTCAATTCCTTCCGCTTTGCATTCCGCGTTATTGTGTTTTCTTAAAATTGTAATTTTGTATTGTCACAAGGAAAACCTTCGCAATATTCAAATTTCATTGAACTCATTCTAATAATAGTCACTTATTAGCAACTTATTTGGAATTCAAATTAATGCATTTTAATTATATTTACCCACCAATCGCGTTTTTAATTGAATAAATTCATTCAAGTGCGTATGGAAGTAAATAATTCATATGTATGTGAGTTGTGTTGAGTTTATGTAGCATATACAATTACTAAATAATTAGCCAACGGTTTAATTCTCGCTATTTTGAATTTAAATCTTACTAAATAATACAAGTCTTGTTTATCAATGCAATTTGATGCGATGCGATTTCAATAGTTCTCAAAGCGTGTCTAACGATCGTATTCAATAAAATAGTTTCATGAGAAGTTGTGTGTGAATACCACCAAGCTCTAGTCTATTCCTATACGCACCAATACTATCAGCTAGAGTACGACTATATGGAATACGGCCGTAAAGACAGTTTGGGAATCTACTGCAGTGTCCAAGAATATTTGACGATATACCTATTTATTAGTTAAAAATACAGCAGTGAACTGCACAATGTGCCACATCCGTTAATTAAACCCGTCCATTATTATCATATTCGAAGACTAGACTATATATAATGTCGCTCAGCTTCTCATATAGATAAAATTCAAGTCATAAAAAACAAGTGTCTTAAGATGGCCTTAGATCTTGAAACCGATGTATAATATCTCAAAGAAGTTCACGAGGACATTAAGTTAAAAATGATCAAAGCAAATATCGCAGATTTGAGTAAAAAACATTACACTAATGATGTAATGTTAATAAAACCAAATATGATTCGAGTAAACGTAAGTTCATTTTACCAATGAACTTCTAAAATTGAAATCATTAGAAAATTTAATAACTTTCACCCAATCAATCTGTTTTTTTAGTTTAAAGCATAATACTTTGTAATTGTTTTTTGTTAATGTAGAGTCTATTCTTGTTATTGTTTATTAATCTTCATATCTGTAAATGTTTTTTTTTTAAATCCCATATTTTTTATCATTTATATTCTCTTGTAAGTTGTAGGTAAAAAGAATTATATATTCTGCACACCTAATTGTCTATTCATAAAGAAGAATAATTGTAATATATATCTTATAATGTCTTGGCGTGTAATAAAAAGATAAGATAATAATCGTATTGGTCCTCAACATAGACCTTAAATATGTAAATATCGCGTGTTCTATCTGATTTTATTACTGATGTAGAAAAAAAAACCAAACAAACAATGCAGTCTCGACCGTTTAATGAGTTGTTTGCACTTGAATTTGTACATTACGATTTGTTTTATACATATGGTATATTTGTACCGGTTTTCCGATATGAAACTGTCCGGGTCCAAAGGTTGGTCAGCTCGTACTTACGTCATTCATTCTTCTGTTTGGCTGCCACCGGTGCGCGAATTGTAATCTCAGCTCTCGTGTATACATTTCACACTTGTTTATTTGTAAATATTGCAATGTTTGATTTCAGATACGGAGGTAGTTCAGAAAGGAGGCTTCGAGCATGGCTGAAGCACACTCGGCCGTTGGGTTCTCCTTTGCCATCACCCACGAGGGATGGGATGTCAACTTCGATAGGGAAGTCCTCTATCTTGTGTGGCAATCCGGCATCAGATCCTGGAAGAAGAGGCTCGGGAGATTTAGGGTGAGTGACTTTTATTTTATCTTTATTGCACGGGATACGTATGTAAATAAACTTATCGCTGTGTTCATTACGATTGAACAAACACTAATTATTCTACGTATTTTTTTTGACGTCATTCATTCTTCAAAATGTCGATTTAAGCATTTCAATTATCAATTCAATTCTATACCCAGTATTAGCCAAAGTAGAATATTAGAAATAAATACGCAAAAAAATCTCACAAATTAATAATCAGTTTTTTTTTAAGTTTATTACGCACGTTTACCTTTTAACTGTCATATAGATACGAATAAAAAACATACATACGAAGTAAATGTGAAATTTACCTATGGTACCAAAATATATGTATATACTAATTCAGTTAATAAGAATAATACAATCGAAAGGTATTATTGCAATTTTTTTTACCACCACCGTAATTTAATTATACATTTTCGAATAAATTCCCGATTTTTAATGCATACGCTTATATCTTGATAATTTTATTTTACGTTGATTAAAATAAATTGTGTAGACATTCCTCTTTTGACTAACTATTTATAAATATATAATTCATCATCATCAGCAAAGCAGTGATGAACGTTCAATCTTATTTATAGCTGTGTATCTCCAGCTATTAATCGCCTCATATTAGACTTCTTAAACTTTAGCTTATTAATTTGAGATCCTTACACGATGAGAAAGAAATTGAGAGGTTACATTTCCCGATTTTGTTTTTACGAGCCGATTATTTTAAATATTGGCGAATGAAGATTACTCGACGGACTAACATCCAGACAGGCGACTTTGTCGAGTGTTTAATTTGAAAAGATCAGAGTGTGTCGCGCTATTTCTGTAACAAGACATGCTCAGAGTCGTTACGATACCGAGGAAAGACATTTTTAAAATTTGATATTTATTAATTTACTGTAACGGACATCGGAACGTTCAATTTTGTAACATACACATACATTATCCATGGCAACGCTACACTTGTCGGACTAGTTTTATTGATATAAAATTGCAACAAAACTATTCATATAATAATCCATTTCCCAATATTTGTGAATGGTTTGCTATTTTTTAAAGAAAGCAGAATTTATTTGTACAAAATATGTTTTCATCTTATATTGATTCTCGTGTGTGTGGTTGGCCTTAAATGCCGCAAATAAACATATTATTTTAATAATGGAAACTAATGAGAATTGATAATTCATCATGAAAAATCATGCTAGAATCAAATATCTTTATCAATTATATTACTCTTCTCCTCAATTTTTCGATTGATACGTAAACTTTATTATTAAGTTTTCGCGGTTGATGCTTTTTTTCTGTTTTAAAAATAATTAAATATACAACTGATAATATGACATTTATAGATAATGCTACCATTTTTTTCAATGAAATTTCGTCATAAGTGTAAAGTTAACTGATAACTCGATTTAATTTAATTAAATTTCGTTTTATCTAAACAATAATATTTTTAATGTTTTTGCGATACTTCGTGTTACTGATCTATAAATTGAATTGTATGTATATTGACAGGGGGTTGGCTTCTTTGTAGCCATTATATAGTTTGATAGTTTCCCAGGCCACCACACAGCTGTGAGTCTCTTATATTCAGATCGTCACACTATATTTATTGATTACATTTGTGAGTTTTCACTCAATAACGCAAAACAGGGCGGCTTTAGAAAAATTATTCATCACGATAGTGAAATGCGAGTTAATTACAATAAATTATAACACTTAATATGTAAATAAGGTAAATTATACCGCTTAATAATGGGTATTGTTTAGAACAATTATATTTTTCTATAACAGTCGTGTGCTAAATTAGTATACTTCAAACTTTCAATAGAATAAGGATCTTATAACCGCGGGGTGTTTTTTTTCTAAGCAATACTCACGTATCTCATTAAAATTTTACGATAAATTAAAAGAAACTATCCATTTTCATTCTAAAAAATATTTGCAACAGCCCAATCGGCTGCTCTTTACCGCCCCCAAATATGTGCCTCTGGGGGAAATTGCACCCCCCAAATACAACTCCTCCCCCCGGCATTTAGAAGCGTCAATGCCTTTGTGAGTTATTATATTATTTTATACTGATTATTGTGTTATTATTTACAGAATAGCATCCATAATGGCGTTTATCCTGCGCAGTTAAGCTCATTGTGGTCCGTGATGATTATAGTCTTTGCTTTATACTACGGAGGTGTTGGATCACCTTTTCGACTGGTCGAGTGGATAACAGAACACATATTAAGGTAATTTATTTTTAATATTTATATGTTTTGAAGGTAGAGTTGGTCGACTGTATCACTGGCTTCGTCAAACAACTTTCCTCACACTCTGTTGTCTTGCGAAATGTCCATTTATTTGAGCCCGTTTGTTACAAAATGGGTTAAAATTAAGTAAAAAGACTCTATTTGCGCCAATTTTAAATCAACAATCTTCTAAAATCCTTCGCGTTAAATTATTGTAAACAGTTTTTTATATAAGTATTTGTCATGTTTATACCTGATGAAAAAAAAATATATGCATTTTGTTATCTTGACGACCTTTGATCAATAGACTTCAACAATAGTTTTCTCAAAAAAACTATAAAAAAATAAAATATTATTTATCTACTATTATATTACATAAAATTCACCGTGACATTTAAAATATAAATAAATAATTTTATATACAAGGCAGAGTCATGCAGAGAAATCTTGATGAAACATTTTAATTTAATAATGTAAAAACCATTCAAAATTGCTGTCAATTGAAATTCTATCCTTAATATCTAAAATATTACCATTTTTGTTATTTAGTAATAAGATATAAATGGATTTATATTAATTTCTTGAAATTTCTATTATCACAATATTAACATGGTTGATTATTGATTGCATATTCAATGGCTTTTTCTGTTTCAGTGATAAATTTTCTTCCAAGATACTCGCTTGCATAGCTGTGGCGATTTTGCTTTGGCTCACAGTTATTTACTTCATTCGTTATTCACTCAAATTACTTTTTATATATAAGGGATGGATGTATGAAAGTAGAAGTCCTGGATCGAAACCATCATTAGCCACAAAGCTTTGGCTTGGAGGCGTAAAAGCCTTGTCAGGATGGAACACGCCAAATTTATACAGTTTCCAAGGTTCACTACCAAAACTGCCACTACCTAGTGTTAAAGATACGATGCAAAGAGTAAGTACTTATTAATTATACTACCATTAAACAAATTTATATATTTTTATAATGATGATTATGATTATGATTCTCAGTATTTGAGAAGTATTAGACCGTTGATGGATGATGAAAACTATCACAGAGTAGAAAGATTAGCCGAAGAGTTTGAAAAGGGAATCGCCGTGAAACTACAACGTTACTTATTGCTGAAATCTTGGTAAATAAATTTCAATAATAATGTGTTTAAAAAGTCACAGTGTTAATTTTTATATATTTTAGGTGGTCTGTGAATTATGTATCTGATTGGTGGGAAGAATATGTTTACCTCCGCGGTCGATCCCCACTTATGATCAATTCTAACTTTTATGGAATCGACGCTCTCCTTATGCACAGAACTCAAGTCCAAGCTGCCAGAGCTGCAAATGTCATTTACTTCTGCCTCAACTTCAGACGAATGATTGAACGACAAGAATTAGAGCCTGTAAGTTAAACTTAAGGTTACATATTTTAATATAAGTACATTTAATAATTGTATGTTTATCCACAGATAATGATTCAAGGAATGGTTCCACTGTGTTCATGGCAATATGAAAGAATTTTTAATACTACCCGAGTACCTGGTGTCGAGACAGATAAAATCGTCCATTATCAAGACAGTAATCATATTGTAGTGTATCACAAGGGATGCTTCTATAAAGTGATTATATATAGCCGTGGAAGATTATTGAAACCTGCTGAAATTCAAGTGTACGTATTGTGTTCTGCTTTTTTAATAATTATATGTTTATTGGAGGATATTTTAATGTAAATATTGTTTTAGATGTGCATATTTTTTTTATTGCGTTTTGCCTAAATATTTTCAATAACATCAATTTTTTTATAACATTGCTTTTATATTTGTCTAGCGATTTTTTTTATCCATTGCTTGTTATGAATTTTTTTAATGTAAAAAAACTTATTAATCATATGTGGTTGTTGTAACTTTAGGCAAATGCAAATGATTTTGGATGAAAATGCTGTGCCGGTGGAGGGTGAACAGAAATTGGCAGCTTTGACAGCAGGAGAGCGATCTCACTGGGCTCATATTCGTCAGACCTTATTCAATAAAGGAAACAACAGGACATCCCTGCATTGTATTGAAACCGCTGCATTCTTTGTTACACTCGGTACGATAAATCTTATAAAATCTTAATCAATTGCATCAATTTCTATGATGTGTATTTCAGCGTTTCTTTTTATGGAGCATTTTTTTTTTGCTTTGATTATTTGCGTTTTCATAGAATGTTAAGATAAGATTCAATATTCATAAACACAGCATTAATATTATATTTTAGATGATATTCCGTATGAATTTGACGAGCAAGAACCTGCCAAGTTGGACAACTATGGTCGTATTCTGCTCCATGGAAAAGGCTACGACAGATGGTTCGACAAATCTTTTACTCTATGCTTTGGAACAAACGGAAGAGTAAGTTAACATATTTACACCCAATTAATATTTTTAAAATAGATATTCACCCGATTGAATTATTTCTAGGTTGGATTTAATGCTGAACACACATGGTGAGCTTCACATCACTTATATCTCTCAATTGTTTTGTTCTTTGGTTAATTAGTTAAAAATGGCTTAATACAAATTCCAGAAGCAAGTTTTCAAACATCTCACACAAATCATTATTTACAGTGGTTTACTTCAATTCATTATTTTACATTCATATAAAACAATTTCAGAGCCTAAATGGAATCACAAGATAAATTAATGACAAGGCAGAATTTCATATTTAAAATTAAAGGTCTAGTTCAGGTTATGGCTTACTATTTTAGTGAAATTTCTATATTAGCTTTGCCGGGGCTTTTGTTAGTTTTTCCAAACGCTCATACACTGAAATAATAGCATCGACATTGAAAAGGTTTAAGTTGCATTTTGATAACTTAAACAGATTAATTTTTGACCTCATATAAATAATTTAATATGCATATTGGAAACTCTGTGCATTCAATTTACAGATTTTTAATCGAACTGTGTTAGCAATCCAAGCACATTACATATTTGTTTGTACTTTGAAATAATAAAATACTTTCACTGCGAAACGAACAATTATATACAATTTAATAATGAATGAGTGTATTAAATTTCATTATTGCTTATAATTCTATTTATTAGCCATTAAACTAGACACTTAATTCGTAATTTTGTCCATTCCCGGTATATAAATAAAACTAACAACGGATTGATAAGTTTTCCATTATTTTTGTGTATGATATAAATGATGTGAAGGAAATAATATAATCTGAGGATGTTATGCCAATATTCTAGGGGTGATGCCGGAGTCATGTCTCATTTGTGGGAGATCGTGATTATGGATGAATCTACACAAGCTTTGTGCGTATAAGAAGCTGATTGAGTATTCACATATTTTAATATACTTTCTCTTCATCATAAAAATCAGTCCCTCTCTTATTCTATAGATAATTTTAAGCCTTTTATAGTACACCTCAGCTTGTTCGCTTTTATTTTCAGCAAAACCTTTGGAATGATATGCGGCTGTTTGCAGTATTATTATTAACTAGTTTTATTACATATTGAATATCTTTTATACATGCTTGTTATAATGTATGTATTTAGTAAAACTCACTCCTTAAATACAGCATGTATTGTATTGAACATGCTTTATTGAGGGGTTAGAAGATATTAGTACATATTATTTATTGATATACATATAAAATTTATTTGTGTTGTATTAAATAATATTATTCTTTGTGCCGTCAGACCAAACAAAGGACCTAACTCCACTCACCGTAATTCTAATAGATTATTCAATAATATGGTTATGTTCTTTGTTAAATGACACATAAAATTGTTCTTATATGCACTATTTGATTCAATGTTTAACGATATGGTGAAGGAACAAAATAATATTAGTCTTTTTATATGCTGTTATATCTAATGCTTTGATTACATTATTTTAAAACCGCTATCCGGCTAATTCTTGTAGGGCCGATGCTCCTGTGATGGGGCACCTCTGGGAACACATCATATGGTCAGATTTGGAATTAGGGTAAAATTATTATTCTTTGTATTTTAATTTATATATATATACATATTTGTATATAAATAAATAGAATATATTTATTTAAAATGATTCTACAATTACCGACAACAGTAGAACCCTACTAACTTTTATGATGTTGCATGATTCACTATTTATTTAGCAAAACCAGACTTGTGAATGTCTTTCTAATATGTAATATTTTTAATCTGCTTATTGCCCGCTGTTTTGTAGCTTTTTTATTTTAATTCTTTATTCGCCTGCCCGGTAACTGATGTAATGCATTTTTATTTTCTAAATATTCTGAAGTAGTATTTTCATAGTATTCTTATTTATTAGAGATGTACATTATAAAGTAGTAATATATAATTACAGCTGGTAATTTTTGTTAAATTAATCAATGGTTTCAATAATACGAGCACAAATCATAAATGTTTGTCTGTTTCAATGTGCTTTTTGATCACAAAAAAACAGCATTATGACTGCTGCATAAAAATTTATCTCACATCTTAACTGTGATGTGACTAAACAAAATTTATAATATCTAATACGCCTGTTCAATGTACATGTAGTTTATGCATATGGTTAAAGGTAAATTAAATATATATTAATAATTTATTGAAAATACAAGCGACAAATTTTGCTCCCCTTGAATTAATTACTATTTTTCAAAGTAAAGTGAAGTATAGAATTTAAAAAATATTCTGAATCAATTATTAAATGCATCTCTAATGTTTTTTTCGTATGAAAATATAGATATGATGACAAGGGTAATTCTCTGGGTGAAGTCTTGATCAAACCTCCTCCACCGAGTCGTTTGTTATGGGATCTGAAATCTGAAGAGTACAAAGAAGCCGTTGAACAATCGTGTAAAATATCCCAGAAACTGATTGACGATTTGGATTTGAGAATTTTAATGTATTCAGCTTATGGAAAAGGTTTTCATCATATCTAACAAATATGAATAATCTTTATAATTTCTATAATTATTTTTTATATGTAGGATTTATGAAGAAATGCCGTACGTCCCCCGATGCTTTCATCCAAATGGGTTTGCAGTTAGCATATTATAGAAATGCTGGAAGATTCAGTTTGACCTACGAGGCCTCAATGACTAGACTTTTCCGTGAAGGGCGTACTGAAACTGTGAGACCGTGTACCATCGAGAGTTCCGCATGGGTTAAAGCAATGCAGGATAGCTCGTTCCCCGTAAGTTTATATTCATTAAAATGTCATTATGCGTAGTTTATTATTCATATATTAATAAAAACATGTGTATTTACAGATCAATGAAAAGATGAGACTGTTCAAAGAAGCCACTGCTCGTCATCAGCTCGGTTATCAGGATGCAATGTGTGGCAAAGGAATCGATAGACATCTGTTCTGTCTTTATATTGTATCCAAGTATTTGGAATTGGACTCGCCATTCTTACAAGAAGTTCACAGTGAACCATGGAGATTGTCCACCAGTCAGACTCCTCATGGTAAGTTATTTTCAACATGAAATATTAAATAATTAAATGCTCTAGACACGATTAATATTTTTTATAAGTCAAATATTTAAATTCACAATCAAAACTCAAGAAATTCTTCATAAAATATTTAAAAAACTATGAGACTGAAAAAAAGAAATGTATAGTGAAACCTCTATTTATCAAATTTCAAAAATAATTCATTATATCGAGGATTTCAATAGGTTCATTTTTATATATGTATGTATATATTTCATTTTCAAGGCGAATGAAAAAAAAATTGATATATCCACTATATCTACTAGATGAGGTTCCACTGTATGAAATTTCTTCTTTGAATCTTACCTACAGAATTGGCAATAAAAAATAATCTTAAATTTATTTATATTTTTATAGGACAAACATCTAAAATGGATTTGAAGAAATATCCAAAATGTATTAGTGCCGGTGGTGGCTTTGGCCCTGTCGCTGATGATGGTTACGGTGTCTCGTATATCATCGCTGGAGAAGATCTAGTATTTTTCCACATCTCGTCCAAGAAGAATTGTTCTAAAACCGTAAGTCATATAAAAAAATATTATGTATTATTTCTCTTTTAATTTACATATTAAATTTTTGTAGGATTCTACTAAATTTGGAGAAGATATTCAAAACGCTTTGGCCGACATAAGAACAATGTTCTTAGAGTTTAATAAGGCTAATGATAAGGCCGCCAAGAAGCCTTAAAAGATATTAGTAAAGATTGTTATTGAGAAATTTACATTAGAATATAATCGTCGTAGTAATACAATAGAAGTTCATTTCTTTTGGCCGAGTGATTTTCTGCCAATGCTGTAATTAAATTTTTTTTGATATTGTGACTGACATTTTTCCAATACCTCGAAATGTATTCAAAAAATTTGTATTACGGGACCTTACGCATATCAAATGAGATTTTCTTCACTCGTGTGGATGGATATTGTATTACATAGATAGTATTTAATTTATTGTTCGAAAGAAAAAATAGATGTAAGCTCCTTGCAATTATAATTATACACTACAAGATCCTTTTGGGTCCTGATTTTTCAGATTATTTGTGGTGTTGATATTGTTATCTATTGTTTTTATTTTGGTGTGTTCAGAAAACAACTTTTGAGAGGAAATTTTCAGTATGGCAGAATTGTTGTTCAAAGTTTAAAATTTCAGGGCATATCAAACATAAGATAAAATTATTCGATTTTGCACATTTGCATGTACCGAACGGCAGCAATATTTTTTTACAAACATCTGGGTTTCCTGTGCCTTCACTAGAAATAACTCTCTTTGTAATACTCGTTAATATTCTTATATAAAATATCAGTCAAATGAGGGGTGTGGATTTGAATTAAGATTAAACTAGAATAAATTTAACAAAATAAGTGACACACTTTTTTTGTTCAGTATTGAAAATGTGTCTACTAATGTAAACGGTTGCTCAATTTTACTTCTTCCATTCGCTCAACTCACTATAGTTTCTGGAGTTCATTTCTATTTTTCTACATTCAATGCCGATTTTTGTAAAATGACAGATTAGTTACTAATACATTTATATTAAAATGTTGGCTATTTTTGTACATACTATCTTTGTCAATACTTAACAAACGCCCTCAAATGTAAGTGTTATTTATAATGTCTTAAATAAAAAAAAACATATAAAATTTAAACATTCTCTTTTATTTAATTATATATGTATTATGACAGTAGTTCAATTGTCAATCTCGATAATGGTTTTCCTCATTGAAATTTGGTAGAGACTTTATTGTAGTTTGCCTTGGAAACATGCTACAATAACCATTACATATAATAGTTTCCCCTGAATAAAAAAATAATTGTACAGTAATTCATCTTTAAGATTTAAATTTAATTAATAAAAATATAAACATTCCTTGAATTTCTCTTCTTAATAAATTCTTCTCGATAATGTGTAAAGGTATTGAGATTACGATAATTAATGGTAAATTAACAGTGAATCACCTTCATTAACAATAATTATAGTTTCTTAGTTGAATTAAGAAGTATTGTGGAATCAGTCGAACAATTATATTACTATTTATTATCAACTATTAGTATTATATTAATCATAAGTTATGTAATTAAATTAAGCAAATTAATTACAACATTTACAAGAATACCTTGAGTATATTCTAACTTACAAGTTCGATTTCCTCGTTTATTATTGATTATTTATATAAAGAGCAACTGAACTAAATCATTTTAGGGGAAATTAATTAATTACATTGAAGCCAAACTGAGACTCAATAACATTAATAATATATTTCATTTAATGGTAAAAATAATTAATGATAACGCCAAAACTGAAGCCTTGAGACGTCCAAACCTTGAGATATCCAAAGCAAGAGAGAGCGAAATATGGATTTATTATTTTATCAACACGAAATTGGCGGTAATGACGTCGAAAGGTATATTTTTATACAGAATTATCGGCCGACGAAGCCATACACGATGTCGATTGTTGGATAAGCTAGTTATTGAATTTTATACTAGTAAGAAAATTACGGAAGTGTTTATTTCGTGCGTTTATGTCTTATATTTTTTTGTGCCAAGTCTATTAATAGGTATACAAATATAAATAAAACCGTTCGATTACGACACGACAGAATAAATTAAAGGACTCATAAATAGATTCAAGGAAAAACTAGACGGCTCACGTTATGTAATGATTTATATCAAATTATGTAAAAGATCACTATGACGAAGGACAGATGTTATGATACATAATATATTCTTAATTTTTTTTAAATTGTAAATAATCACTCCAAGCCGCGCCGCACTCTGATTAGTTCCAATATAACCAATGAGGAATTAAAATATGTCAAATATTATAAAATTAATACAGCTGTACCAAACACTATTGAAATTAACTACATATACGGCCTTAGTCATTATCGCCGATAAGAATACCAGGAAACCGGATATATAAATATGAAGATGGCGGCACAAATAGATGAGTTTGAGTGCCTTCAGCCTTATAATATCGGTGGTGTCGTCTTAATGCGTAATTATTTGGAAAATAAAGCATGCAGGATATTAAATTTGAGAAAACAAGACCTAATCCTAGAGTATCTCCATTCTTCAGATAAAAATGTTAGATATTTGTAGAACAAATTAGACAAGCGCACAAGTGAACTATTTTATCACACAAATCGTTAAAAAAATAATCTGATATTTTAAAGTGTGACCAATCACGACTGTTGATAGAAAAACAGGGCGTCAAAATTTTGACATTTGAGAAACAAAAAGCATTTTTTATTTTGGAAATGAAATAATCCAGTCAGCGATTTTGAACATAAAATTGATTCATTTTAAGCTATGATTTGTAAGTTTATAAAGATGAGTTCAATATTTATACACAGGATGGACTTGAAATAACCGAGAGTATTTTTGGGGGTGGTAAGGTGTCGCAAATATAAGCGATTTTTTTTAATAATAAATAAAATATAAAACAGACACAATAATTCACAGAAATAGCCGATTTCAATATGGTGGCCCAAACTCCAAAAGCACTATTAATATATATTTTTTTCAATACACCCTCTAAAAACCTCAGTTAATTCAAGTATAAATAATCAATTGGATTGCTAATTTTACCGATGTCCAGATATTGAAAAAATGATATTAATTAGTATCCGTGTTTCTACGGTCGTAATTAATACAAAAATATTAAGTTATTTGCCGTAAATCAGTCAATTAAATTGTAGTATGTATGATAGTTCGATATTTGAAATTCGAACGTGGAAATGTCGCGTCGCGTCGCCTTGGGGTTTAGATAGTGGCGTCGTCGATAGCAGAGCGGGGAGGGCGAGCTTGTTCATATTTAAACACACCATTATCGAGAGGAAAGCCTCAGAAGTAGTCCAGCAGCCATCGGCGCCTCGTCTTCCACAGAATCATATCTTCGTCAGTCCTGGAATGTCTCTTGCCAAGGAGTACTTGCCGAGGAGGCATTGCGTCCCTATAATCTACGCCAGGGGCACGCACTACGAAGTTGGATTCGATGTGGTAATATACTATTAAAAATATATATATATTGCAATTTACTAAGCGTTTTATACCCTCAAACACTCTTAGTACAAGATATTTTTCAAATTATATCTAAAAAACCGCCGAATCCTCAATAGCCAGAAAAATAACGGTAGAATCAATTAAACAAAACTATTATCAATATTTGACACTATTATTATTATATTCAACTCTCTCATTTCTTTCGATGCATAAAAATATTATAAAGGACATAAAAATACATATATTTTTATTTCATTATTGTAATATTTTATTTCAACTCTCTGATTTAATTAAATGATATACATCTACACTTATCATATTATTAAATTCACGGGACAAATTATAAAGTTGAATACAAATTACAAAAATAGTGATTTTTAATATTTTATAAGATTGTAGTTGAATAATACATTTTACCGAATAATAAAGCAATGTTTGTTATAAAAATGTAAGCCGCGTAATGCTCTACAATTGTGATTAATTGAAAACTGTTTTTTTCACCCTCTCGGCCGAGGTTTGATTATAACCTATAAAATATTGAAAAAAAAAACTACTTGAGACCTACGCTAGTGAGAATGTATAGTATTGCTAGTTGTTTATTCTTTAAATTGCCAAATATATTATATATAAAACCTCATATTTCAACTAAACAATAATTTTAATAATTATTTATGCTTCAGGAGATAAAAATCTTAATACGATTTTAAATATTTTAAATTTTACGAAATTTAAAAACGATTTTAAAACTTTGTATACAAAATATTCAATCCCGATCGAATTGATTTTCGTGGGTCTTTTCCTCTTATTCTTCATTTGCATCATGAATGTATGGATTTTGGGACTTAAAATGAAATTTCAGCATTTTTATATTAGCAATAATTTTTATAAAAATCTGACCTATTGTTGCTTTAAGAGCAAAATACATATTAATTTTAGTACGATTCGATTACGATCGAATGTAGACACAATCTCATTGATTGTTTTAAGCACGAAAACAGATAATCATGTATCAAAGTACGACATTGTCAACATTCTCTAAATCTAATATTGAAAATATGTATCTTATGCTTATAAAACCTTGGGGCGGCAGCCTTTAGCTTGACATTCACCTTCGTTTATTTAATCTTATTTATTTCATACAATCAAGTTGAATGCGAATCAATCCACACATTTTATTAAGGTTTCCTTCCGTTATTGCACAGCTTAACTAAGGGTGCGACCTTTACTATTTATAACTACTTACTTAACAACGGGTTTATTATTATACTTATTTATAAACGAGCCTTTAATTGAGTCATTTGTAAATATACATGTTTTTTGTTGTTGTTGTTTAAACGGTGTAAAAAATGCTTTCTGCAAAAAGTGAACATGTATATATATATATATATATATATATATATATATATATATATATATATATATATATATATTATATATATATAAAAATAAATCGATAGATTGTTTGTTTATAAATTATGTTAAATAATGACATGTCCTTGTCGATACACTTTTGTCGTGTGCTTATAATATAAATAAATCTAATTTGTGTCTCACGATTAAGTATGCAGATCGTGAAGTAATTAGTGCAAATATTAAGGGGCAATTTTCAGATAATTGTGCGATTGATTTATTTGTTCACGATTAACTCGTGACTTTAAACTTGTAACAATGATTGTTATATAAAGTGCGGTGTGTTAAAGAAATAAATAGGATATATATGTTTATATATCTTGTTATATATTGCGAAATATTTTGCTTGATGTGCGACCTTCGCTTGGAATACGAAAATAGTCGAAAATAGTAGAGGTCGATTTTTATATTCCTTCAAAAATGCTGTTGACATAAAGTCATTAAATCGATGGGTGATTAAGACGAAAAAATGTGTTTTTGAGTTAAATATACCGTTTTACTCATAATGATCTTACCCAATTTTAAAACAATTTAAATAAATACAGGGTGTGCTTTAACTAACTGAGTATTTATTATTTATGGAGTACCGCAAGAATAAGTGAAAAATAATGTTAATAGTGTTTTTGGAATCTACTTTTTCGTTACCACCTTGGAATCAGCTGTTTCTATGAAATACTCAATAATAGTGGTGACTGTCGCGTGTGTATTGTGTCTTTTAAATTAATATTTTTTTCTTTTTTTAATTAAATATTTTTTTCTCTTATGTTTGCGATACCCATCCTTAGAATTCAGTTAATTCAATTCCAGCCTGTATAATTATCAGTCTCTTATCAATTTATATTAAATCCTTATTCCTTTCAGCTGAAGAGTAAAAAGGAATTTCGATCTTAAATATTATAATAACATCTGAATTCGATATTCAACAAAATAGTCATTTTTTATATAAATATTTATGATGAAAAGATATACTAAAATTTCAAAATTCCAGAATGAATATGTATAGAATAGCAAATGGGAATAAATTGGCCCCATATACACTATTTAATGTCGAAATTTTCGATTATGTAGCCAAAATTCATAGATATAGCTATCAATATCCTCATCTAAGGTTAAATATTATTGACGTAAATAATCCAATCGAAAAATATGTAGTGAAGACTATTTACCCATGTTTACTATTCTATATATATATTTACCGCAAAATAGATTGTCTGATTATCCATCGTTTAAATGCATTCTATAAATGCGATTGTGTTCTTCCCAATAAATATTTTTAACAATAACACCCCTTACAATATTCTCAGTTATATCAGACTGTATATATCAGAAGTTTATTTATAAATATATTTTTTGTATGTTTTCCCATAAATTATGTTATGACTTATTAATTATTTTAATTACCAATTAATTGTACTCCATATTAAAATAAGTAAAAGACTTGTATGTATATTATATTTAATAAAGAAATTGTATTATGATACATATATAAAAAAATAAATATATTATGTGGAAAATTATAATATTGCCACATTAAACTAAAGTCAAACCAAAATGTATCTTATATCTCACAAGACAAATTTGTTCGATATACGTGTAAGGATCAGATGCGGATTAAGGACGTATATCGAGGTTCCACTGTATAATTAAATTATTGTCAATTATAACAGTGTCAAGTTTTAGAGCGTAACGTTGGTAAAAAGTGAAATTAAAACACCGTCCGTGGCACGAATTATTATTATAAAATTGTTTTAATTACAGGGTCGCACGTTCAGCAGCTTGATACAGAGTCTGGTGAAGACTTCGGGACCCCTAAATGAGGAATACCTACCCCTTTATGCCACCCACACGGGGAGGGCCATTTACGACTCCACCTTCGAGGCCGTGAAGACCAGATATCCTCAATACATTGCTGAGATCCAAGGAACCGCCGATGGGGCTGGAGTTCCCTTCTACAAGGTTGGTCACATATTGCACTTGACGTTATGCAACATGATTATATCCCAAATTAGATTACCGGGGTGAAGCCATAATTAGAAGTACACAACTATTTCGTGTCACGGCCACGCTCCGTCTTCGGCCTTAATTATTATTTAGGTATTTTACATTGAACTGTCATTAAAGACACATGCGGGAAAATGCAAGCCCTTATTGTTATAAACATACATTCTATATTCTAGACCTTCGCCATAATTTATTTTTACGCTGTCCACAACAATGATGGCTTTTAGTTATTAGTACAGTGAAGCCTTCCCTATTGGCGGGATTCCCTTTATAAGGGGTTGGCCAGGCCACCTTGGCCTTTACGGGAGAATATAGTAGAGATGGTTTCCCAGGCCACCACACAGCAATGAGTACTTAAGATCTAGTTTGCTAAGCTAGATCTACCAAGTGACTCCGGTGCCGTGAATCGAACCCGGGAGTCTTCACTCACGAATCCGTTACACTAACCACTGGGCCACAAGGCGGCTCTTTAGTTATTATTTAGAGTTATTAGTAATCATTTAAATTTAAATCAATTCACAGTATACAGGGTGGACATGAATTAACTGAGAATATTTTAGGGGGTGGTATATATATCACAAGAATAATTGAAAAAAAATAATGAATATTTTTTATTGTGAGTTGGGGCCACCATCTTAGAATCAGTTATTTCTTTGAAGTACTCAGTAGTGACTGTTACGTGTGTATTGTATCTTTCATGCGTAATTAAATTTAAAAAAAAATATCGCTAATATTTGGGATACCCTATCACCTCCTAAAATATTCTCAGTTATTTCAAGTCCACCCTGTATAAAATAAAGTCTTTAATATTAGGTTGTATTGGGATACAAAGGGTGGGTTTTTAATATTATATTACTCTTTGTTACTTATGCTTGTAGAGCAAATTTAAAACTTTAAACATTTACGAAATCGGAGTAAACCCGGATTATGATAATCGACCGGGATTTTATTAATATTATTCCCGATCTCCCAGTCATAATAACCGACTCAATATATTTATTTAGACTTTAGCGGGATTTGAACCCATGACACATCGGTGATCTTAACCAAGTATTACTAGTTACACAGGACTTAATGATCGCTTCAGTATTTAACTTAAAATCCAGGAATTCGGAGTAAAGCTGTATTAAGACGATGGGTCGGGATTTTATTAATATTAATATTATTAGTCGTAATAGCTGATTAAATATTTTTTTTCGAGTTTATTTATTTATTTATAAATGTGTATTATATAAATATTTCCGATGTCCATTAGCAGACCAAATTAACATACATTTTTTAAATTCGAACCCATAAATTGATATGTAGATATAATTATTTACATATTTCGAATAAATATCAGATAATATATATCTAGAAGCTTCATTTATAATATAAATCATTTTTATTATAGTGATATTAAATATTTACTGAAGGTCTGACTTGCTCCATATTAAATAAGTAATGTGTAAATAGCGGAATTATAATTAAATCTCATTATAAGGCCGTAACACTTTTCGTCCATGCAAATATAATAAATTCTTCAATCAAGACATTCGACCTTAATCCGACCGATAATTGTAATGGTGAATTTTAATACTACTATTAGCTTATTAATTAATCGACTGTGGAGTAGATTATTTTTTTTAATGTAATTAAATTGCTTCAGCTTTTCCTCCTGCAAATGGACGATATAATGACAAACGTTGCTGCAAATATTACCACAAATAACAAAGCAACTGGTTGTTCTTCGGTGTGCCTCAACGAGCCAGGAAACGTAAGTGAAATAAATTATATTTAATTTTTTATTAAAAATATATTTTCTAATAATTATAATGTCAAATTAGAAAATACTGGGACACACTGAAGATGCATTGGCTCCAGTTTTGAACCATTATTATATTCTCTGTGCCCACATTGTATCGGATGGTCCTCAAGGAGTTTTCAATGTAAGTACATTTAATACAAAAAACTAATTCGTGCATGAATGACAAAATAATTTCGTTCACCTTTGTATTGATTGATTGATTATTTCAATATTTTTTTAGATCGTTTTGATTTATGGATTAAAATATGTTCAAAATGAATCCAACATTAAAATTACAACAATTAGATTAATTTAAGTAAATCTGTGATATATTTTAATAAAGTCAGTATTGACTATGTATGTTTTTTCTACGCAAATATCATTTATTACAATGTTTATACTGACTCGATCTAAATAGTATATTTAATATGTAAATATAGATAACACATTCTTAATAATTTATTATTTTACAATGGGAGAAGAATAAAATATTTTTATATATGAGTTGCCTATTATCAAAGACGACTTTTAACCACTACAATTTTTATTAAATTTAATACTTACATTAAGAATAAACGATTTTAATAATAGTAAATAGGTTTGAGCTAGTTGTTTTACTATATTAATGTAAAACTAGGTAGGACACTTTCTGAACAATAAGAATTGTCAATAAAAACAACTTTCTTTCAGTCTTTGATAACGGCCTACTCATATGTATTTAACAATATTTATGTTTCGTCACTGTGATATTTTTTAAATCTAATTTGTCAATGACATTATTAAAATATGTCTTCACATATTGTTTTGTTAAGGTTAAAGAGGAGAAATTCATGTCCCTGTGCTACGCCGGGCATCTTCCAGGCTACACCATGGGTAATAATCACCATGGCCTGGTCTACTCTATCAACACGCTCAGCGCTCGAAGGTTAATGGGAGGAAAACTGCGTAAGTCAAAATATAAAAAAATAAATAAACACGCATCTATCACAATTGTGTAATACGCACGACCGCGGCCGAAATAAAAAAAACACTAATGGCATTATTATTCATAATTTTAGAATCCGGTCTGTGGCTAAATTTAGATATGTTTATTTTTGAAGCGGCCGCTTGTTTTAATTATATTTATATATAATTGTTGTTTATATCAATATATATATATATATATATATATATATATATATATATATATATATATATATATATATATATATATATATATATATATATATATTTATATATATATGTGTGTGTGTGTGTGTGTGTGTTATGTGCAGACCTAGACTGAGAGGTTGCACTTTATTGGTTAGGTTTATTATTTGATAAATTGTATTATGATATTTGAATTTTCGGATATTAAAAGACCATAGTTGTGCTGAAATTGAACGAAAAATTATAGTCCCGTTCTAAAAAACAGACAAACGGGATGCAAATATATGTACATGTTTTTAGAACGGGACACAGTCATATGCGGAAAGAGTATATTATTTTTCGTTCTATTTCAGCACAACTATGTAACAAACCAATCTTATAAAATAAAATAAATAATTATCTTCCAGGATTCAATCACATCCACATGCCAAAGTCTGTATATCGCTCTATCCCTTTCCCCCGTATAAATATATATAGGGCTGTATTCAATATAATAGTGTAATAAGAGTCTGTTAGTGAGTCGTGTGTGTACGAATAGACTGGAGCTTGGTAGTATTTGTGTACACGCATACGCACCTCATGCAGACACTCTCACACGGCTCTTTAAGACAGGTGGGAGAGAGAACTCAATCATAATGATTTCTTCATATGAGTGCTTTAATAAAAATTAGAATACTGTAATATTAGTTTATCTTTGGCACATCTCTGATCATTTCCAACTTTATAATTTCTCACATGTATATAATATTTGATACAAATTTATACAACAATCCAATTATATAATCAAGCCAAAATGATTATCTACTTAATATTCCGTGCAGTGCTCGTGACTAGAATATTAAAAATTCGATCGGCTATTGTAATAGTTGAATAGATTTCCAATAGGTAAAATTCGCACAATTCAAACCAAAACCCAATATAATTAGTATTCAAGGTTTAACAACGAGTTTACGATATACAAGTTGTTATTCTATGTATGAAATAGGACATTTATAAGAAGCGACATTTTTTTAATTTTTAATCCATCAAGCGTTACTTACCGTAATTAAAGCGTTTTATAAAAGGTAATAAATGTTTTCCACGTTTTCTTATGGTTTCTTTCCGTTATTGCTTAGCTAAGGCTTGCGTCTTTCATATAATATTTTGAATGCGATTTTTCTCATAAATATTTATTGATAATTTTGATCACACTTGTAAAGAACTTCTATTAGTTTTTATAATATGTAAACAAATCATACACTCTCTTCTATAAAGTATTAACAGGAGGGGTTTCAAAATTTTCTTTATGGTTTTAATAGTTAAAAAAAGTTTTTGCTGGTTATGAAACATGTCTCGGTGTAGTTTTGCATAAAAAAATTATTGAATATTTCCAGCAAGGACAGTGTTGACCAGAGCTCTGTTGACTGCCAATTCTAAGGAAATGGTCAAGGATATACTAACAGATGAGGGTTGTGGTGCCGGAGACGGTTGCTCGGTAAATTTCACATTCCTCGGAGACCCCAGTCAGCTATTTTTCAATCTTGAAATGGGACCTGCGGTTGGATTGTGCAAATCACAAATTGATATAACCGCTGCTCGCCAGGGAGAGTTTCTAGTGCACTGCAATAGGTTGGAATTATATTTACTTTCTACTCACACATCTACTGATATTTTTCACTCATTTTCAGATACATGCGGTTGAAAGTACCAGAAACAGACGGCCTTATTATAGACAGCACTAACGATAGAATGGACGCTCTTTCCAAGTACCGTCCTAAGACCAAAGACGATGTGAAAGCAATGCTATCAGATCAGACCGGAAAGACTCACAGAGTATTTCAAGAATTTGGCCGAGATGATGTAGTCAAAACTATTGCCACAGGTAAAATATTTTTTTTTTGGTATGCCAAAGAGTTGTTATATTTTTGTTGCGAGTTCATAAAACCACATAGAAAAAACTGTAATGCATCGAGCCATTCTCGGTGTAAACATTTATGTATTTAAATATTGCGATAAACTATGCAAAACTCATATATTTTCAATTAACAGGTATATTCGACATCAACGAACAGACTTGGAGTATTTATTCAGACAAATCAAATAGCAACGAGCCGATCGTCACACTGCCCCTGCTGCCTTACATTTCAAACAAAATAATCTACTAGAGTGGAGAATGTTACATTAATACATTTAATTATTAGATAGTTGCTAAATTATTGTGTGTAAATAAAAAATATAATCAATTAATATCCATTTATTGTGATGTTTTTCATTGTGAATGCCTCAGCTTTCTTTATGGTTTTTTACAGGGTTATTAGTCAGATTAACACCTAACAAATTTGGAACTCCGATGATCTAATAATAACCAATACAGTGGATACAATAAATGTTTGCATAAGGTTATTTATATGAATGGTAACCACATTATTCTAACATCAATATATGTACTTAAACATTATAAATAGAAAAATGGTAATAATGAGATTTCATCCGAGAAGTCCGATGATCTAAGTGACAAGTTTGCAGACTTTAATTAATAAATCACAATATAAAAATATAAATATTATATCATGTAAAATACCCTTCATTATAAAAAAGCCCCTCAAATTTTATAAATTTAAATTGCAAATGAATATCAAAATTTTCATAGTATTTTACAAAAAAAAATATTTGTCACTTCAATCTCTTGACCCTTGAATTATTTAAATCCTTCTTGTGATTCCTGGCACTTCAGAAATGTTGAAATGCAGATAAATAGATAATGCAATTTGATGATGCAAACTCTTGCGGCGAACATTTATAAGTTGATATTAAGTATACATATTTAAACATCGAAGACAAATTACATTAATGAATTATTTATAGCATTTGTGCTTATTTAAAGGGAACAAGTTATTCAAATAAACAATTGGAAAGAATACATAACAAACACATGGAAACTATACATATATTTAAACATCGAAGACAAATTACATTAATGACTTATTTATAGCATTTGAGCTTTTTTAAAGGGAACAAGTTATTCAAATTGGAACAATTGGAAAAATACATAACAAACACATTGAAACATACAACTGGAAAGAAATAAAGAATTATAACAGTTTAACCCTCAGACTGATATGATTAAGTCATTGAAAGTAGCATTCACAAAAATAATTTACCCGTTGAATTAGACATTTAAAGTAAGTACAAAAGATGGATGTTGTCTTTGACTTCAGTCCAACACTGATATAAATGTTTGTATACACAAAATAAATTTTCTTTAAACATTTATAAAACATAACCATCAACTATATTTAATAATAAATAAGCACCAGTAAAAGGTGAAATTCCAGTCCAGAAATATCAATCTTTTTGAATCATTCATTCATTTTGTTCATTTTCATCATCTCTTGGTTCTTCGGCTTGTGGCTCTTCAGCTTGTTGTGGATCTCCAGCTTGTTGTGGCTCTCTAGCTTGTTGTGGCTCTCTAGCTTGTTGTGGCTCTCCAGCTTGTTGTGGCTCTCCAGCTTGCCGTGGCTCTCCAGCTCGCCGCGGCTCTCTAGCTTGTCGAGCCTCTGCGGCTGCTGCAGCTTCCTCATCTTGCCGTCTCCGCCGGAATTGCTCTTCTGGAATTGCAGCCTGAATATTTAGTTCAAGCTGTTGCCGTTGTTGGCGCAGTGCTTGTGCTTGCAAATACAGTCTATACAGTTCTCTCAGTCTTGGAAAAACTAAATCATCATTCACCGGACGAGGTCCATTCATGATAGCGTGATAATTGTAAGTCACTTGTGTGTCGTCCGATGGATACGGATCCCACCAAAATTTACTTCTATATCGTTCCTATAATATGAAATAAATAAAGTCAGCAACAATAACTTGAAACATTTGGCAGTGACAATGATTATAATTTTATGTGTCAGTTTTTTTTAATACTCAATTATTAAGAGAACTTAATATTTCCATCTTCATTATGCAGTGACACCCTGCATATACTTTTGGCAGAGTTATGTTAAAAGGTATCAATTGTTTAAACAGTAAAAATATGTAATTACATATAATTTTTGATGTAGGAAAATGTAAATTTGAGAATGAATATTCAGCATCTTTTCAGGATTTTGTCACTGTAGTTGCCAAGAATATTATTTTATTTCAAATTTATTAGAGCAGGATTATTAAAAATAAAATATATCTCAAATACCTCTTTAGTGATTGGATACTGATCAAGGTGTTCAGCAAATATTTCTCCCGATAGTGAACAGAAACGGGCAAATGCAAGTGGAATGATATTTGCGGTGTACATGTAAGACTTATTATTGTAAGTATTCTTGGGGTTTTCAGGATCAATTAAAATCTTGTAAGCTTTCCTCATGGTTTCAAAGAACCATTTGCTGGCCTCGCACCACAACCCACACAGGTTGACCGCATAAAGCATACAGATGGTTTTGAGCGCGCATAAAGGCATTCTGTAAACAAACAAAAATATTATTGCATGCACATTATTCAGAATTATTATCAGTTTGGTATACTTTTCATAAGTTTTTTTGAAAAATTGCTTTTCTTCAATATCTATCTGTTTTGTATGATTTTTATCCAATAAAACATGAGTTATTTCTGGATATTGACACATAGCTTTAAGTAGTAACTCTGTGCATTCAGTAGTATCGCTTCCTGAAATTGAATGATTGAATTAAGAATAGTCAACATAATATAAGGACCAGATTGGAGTTATATTTACGTTTGGTTAAATTGTATTTTGCCAATGCCATGGAATACATTACATTAGGATATTCAATGACATCCTGTAGTGCATCAATGAGCCACTTGTTTTCATGGCATTTCAATGCATAGTGGTCCAAGCAAAGTACGGTTCCAAGACAATCAGAAGGATCTAGACTCTTTATGAGCTTAGCATATTCCAAAGCTGACCGATAGCAAATGAAACGGGAACAAATCAGCATTTTCTTGAAGAGGAGTGACAACAAAATGCGGTTTGTTTGATATCTGTATTCCAGGCGACAGTTGCCGGCTGTGACGTTAAAATCTTTATGAAAACAGAACTCTAAAGTCAAGAGGCTTTTCTCCATAATAGTTTCATCGATACGGTTGTCTTGCTGTTCGGTCATATTGTAACTTATTTGCAGTATCTAAATAAGAGCAAAAAAGAAGTTATTATAAATAATTAAATATATAAATACTAGAGTTGAAAGAAAATGATTACCTGGAGCATGATACCCATGTTGTAAGGATTATTAGAAAGCATTTCCTGCAATTCCAGAATATGGATAATGCGCATTACACGTTTAACGAAAGTTTGGTAATCCGGTGAATGCTCATAATAAAAATAACTATAACCATCCTGTTTTCTTGCGAAAGTCATACTCAGACCTTAAAAAGTTAAATAATTAGTGTTTTTTTTGTTTTGGAATATTCATCAATAATTACTGACCTCTTGTTTGTGGATTTGTAGGCCAATCATCAATATTGTGGCTCAGAATACTTCCATAACGAGTTCTCCTGTAATAAGTAGCAATATTAAGCACGATGTAGATACAAAAACCTAATAAGCATATAAATACCTCAACCAGTGTTCGTCTTGAAGTGTATCTGAACCAAAAATCTTTGTAAGTTCATTGACATAATGTAAATTTTGCCTGGTTATAGAGAATAAGTTGTGAGGCTTTTTGATAACTTCAGATGTTGCTGGTGCAGATGCCAATTCAATATCATCATATTTACTATGGATCTCCTGGATAATTGAATCAATATCCTAAACAGATGGGAACAGATTAAGATGAGGCACCTTCAAATGGAAATATTGTATTTATACATACTTGAGTATCTTGCAGAGACGGTTTGGGTTCAGAAATTTGACGTTTTTTATTCTTCTTTTTCTTTTTCTGATTGGCAGGTTTTGGCTTTTCCTGAGTCTCATTATCACTTTTCTGCTCTACAGTATCACCATCACTATTTGAGTCATTATTTTCCAGCTATATATAAATTATAGAAAACAATTTAATCATAAGATATGTGATTCATACATAAGATCGGCATTCTATTCAGACTATGAAAAATATATAAGGTCTGAGGAGATAAAAGTAAAAAAAAGTGACTATTTCGAATATCAAGTGTGACAATGCAGAAAAAAAATACTTTAAGACAACTATCTACCTGTGGGACAAATTATTTTTCTGTTCGACCTGCACGACCTGCAGATATTTGGGAAATTGATTTTCCAGTTAAGTATTGGGTAAATTTTGAAATTGACTACAGCGAGATCTTAGCCCGTAGTGCCTTGGTTAGCAGTCAATTGTTCAAAATCAATTCAGCGATTCTACATCCATTCTCTGGCCTCTTGATTTATAAATAAATGATTTAAAGATTATGATAATAAGCTACGGTTGCACTTGATTCCGAGTTTAAAAGTCAAATGAATAAAATATAAATAACGCAAAATATTTATGCGGGGGAATATATTTGAAGATAGATAGCCAACCTTCCTATTAAAGTAGAGGTTACTTTGGAATAATGAAATACATATGAGAAGTCATGTAATGCTATTATAAAATAGCGTGCATAGCGCAAGATAATGCAAAAAGGCATCTTTGTAACGCTAGCCATGGAAGTAATAAAATACCATAAGGACTTGTGAGAGCAGGGTATACTCACGGCCATGAAGATATTCTGTCTTCTGGCGTTGGTGCCTTGCACACTGGGAAGGAGGTCTTCTTCCTCCACTACTTCATTAAGGATTTCAGGCGTGGGCTCGAACAACTTCTTCTTGGTACGCCAAGACATGGTAGGGCAGTTGAGACAGCGTACAATCTAGCTCTATTCTGTTTGACAATACGTGCAGAATGCCGTGCCAACTCCAACTGATCGATGAGACACGGTGTTGCTATCAAACTAGTCTTTATTTATGGCCCGTATTCTGCATGCATACATACATTTACGGAAGGTAACTATTCACACTTCCTTTCCTCAATTTTGACATTTCGCACCCTCAATTTTGACGTTTCCACCCTCAATTTTGACGTTTCCACCCTCAATTTTGACGTTCACAATGTTCAGTTGCACAATAAAGTATTCACAAACGTCAAAATTGAGGGTGCGAAATGTCAAAATTGAGGAAAGGAAGTGTGAATAGTTACCTATCCTTAAATGTATGCATGCAGAATACGGGCGCATGTATAACATACAAAATATTATATACTAATTATTAACTAAAAAGCAAAAGAGAATTAAGTGTATTTTAAATGTTTTAAATTAAAAATATGTAAATTGCCATTTTTGGTTCTTGCACAATTTCGAATTTTAACGATACAACTGATACGATTGGATGATAATAGTGCTTTGTATTTCATAAAACATGGTTAAACGTGGAGTAAAAGTATGCAAGAACATATCGGACATTGAACAGCAAACGGAATATATCGCCCGTATTCTGCATGTATACATACATTTACGGAAGGTAACTATTCACACTACCTTTCCTCAATTCTGACGTTTCCACCCTCAATTTTGACGTTTATAGTGAATACGAACTTTATGAACTTTATTGTGCAACTGACGTTACCGAATTAAATTCGTTTTAAAAATCTTCGATTGGTAGACAATGTACAGTAACAGGGAGACTGACTAGTCGAAGACTGGATGCTGATCAGGGCTGAAGGGGCGGAGACTGGAGCCAGGGAGCAATACTGACCAGTGAAGTATGGAAGATGGAAGAATGGCCTCGCTGGCAGTAGTCAGCAGTCTTAGCAGCTATAGTGAAGGACAGGAAGGAGACACGGAGCTGGAAGTGGAAGTGGAAGGTGCGAGGAGCTGCAGGGGCGGAGACTGGAGCCAGGGAGCAATACTGACCAGTGAAGTATGGAAGATGGAAGAATGGCCTCGCTGACAGTAGTCAGCAGTCTTAGCAGCTATAGTGACAGGACAGGAAGGAGACACGGAGCTGGAGGTGGAAGTGGAAGGTGCGAGGAGCTGCAGGGGCGGAGACTGGAGCCAGGGAGCAATACTGACCAGTGAAGTATGGAAGATGGAAGAATGGCCTCGCTGACAGTAGTCAGGAGTCATAGCAGTTGTGGTCAAGGACAGGAAGGAGACACGGAGCTGGAAGTGGAAGTGGAAGGAGCGAGGAGCTGCAGGAAACCCGCTTTGTATTGCTTATTATATTCGTATAGAAAGTCGTTTGCAAGGAAGAAAGCGTGCTAAACAATTAGAAATATTTTATAAAAAACAGTTTTTAATATAAAATATATTAATAATTTACCTAATGCAATCCCTGACCATTAGATATTTTTTTTAGGATTTTTAACTAGTCCAGTTTATAACCAGATTTTGACATTACAAATAGGGCACACATTTAAAATTAATAAACATGGACTCTCAATGCCATCAAAGTATTAAGATTTAAAATTAATAAAGGATATTTGATTACATTTATTTTGGTTTCTTTCAATGGAATTAAATAATTGTTAAGAGAAAAAAAATGAGAAAAAGGTTAAGATATAATATGGTTTTATTATAAACTTACAAACAACATAAAACAACGAAAAAACTTATAAACAACAAAAACGTGTAATTTCCACTTCCTTAATAGGATACACAGTCTGAATGCAATGTCAATTAATTAACAATATCCTTATTTTGTAAATACAACAGATTTCCACATCACCTTTGCGAATAAGAAAAAAGCATAAAACGGTAGTATATAATTATATCCAATATACATACTCTGTCATAGTGATTGAAAATGGTTGAAATACTTTTTTATTATTCTATATTGAGGTACTGTGAATGATGCATTACCTTTTTTATAGTGGAAGGTTCCCCCATAGGTCTATAACTACAGTTAATATTAAAAAAATTGTTACATTCAGATGATAAGGTTAATAAAAAACAATTACTAGCTACAAATACAAAGCAAGGCATTTATACCATAATATTATTATTTTTTTAAATTTTGGAAAGGCAAATTACACAGAAATTTCAAAAAGATGTGAAGCGAGCAATGGTGGGTGTCAGGAATCTCTATCGTTTCACTTGCAGATGTAAATCACTACAGTAACTGGAAAAACAAAAACAACAAAGAGCAGTAAACGTAAATCAATAAAAATTTATTGCAAACTTTATTCAACTGGATCTGAAAAATGCAACATGGCAAAGTTGTTCCTGTAAAACAGACCCTCGGTGTCGTTTATTTCTTCTCCAGTAGAAGTATCTTAGAAAAATGGTTAAGATATCATATGGTTTTATTAAAAATATAATTGTTTTAATTATACTCACATTGTCACACATACTGTCAGTATCTTGGTAAAATTGTTTGACATCAGCTTTGTTCAGACTAAAACCATGTTTATTCATATTTATAAATGATATTCTAAATTTTAAATATTCATTCATTTTATTTAAACCTCCTTTTCTTTCAATTTCTTTTGTTTCTTTTATGAATCTCTTTCCTTTTTGTAGGCATATTTTTCTCTCCCGGCTGCATATTTCTCTTTTTCGGCAGCATATTTTTCCCTTTCCGCAGCATACTTTTCTTTTACAACTATATACTGTTCTTTGCAGAATCTCAATTTCATTAGCCCATCATGGTCTTTAAACCCATATTATTTCATAAACACATAGCTTAACAAAGATGTATACAAATTACCAACCTATGCTGTTGGTTCCCAAATTAATAGTTGGCTCAATGTTGAGTACATTCCTACTTGTTCCCGGCTCCTCGCAATTATGTTGTTGTGCTGAAACCACCATATTTCATAAAACCATAGCTTATCAAAGATGTATACAAATTATCAACCTATGCTGTTGTCTCCCAAATTAATAGTTGGCTCAATGTTGAGTACATTCCTACTTGTTCCTGGCTCCTCGCAATTATGTTGTTGTGCTGAAACCACCATATTTCATAAAACTTCTTCCATCTTCCATACTTCACTGGTCAGTATTGCTCCCTGGCTCCAGTCTCCGCCCCTTCAGCCCTGATCAGCATCCAGTCTTCGACTAGTCAGTCTCCCTGTCACTGTACATGGTCTACCAATCGAAGATTTTTAAAACGAATTTAATTCGGTAACGTCAGTTGCACAATAAAGTTCATAAAGTTGGTATTCACTATAAACGTCAAAATTGAGGGTGGAAACGTCAAAATTGAGAAAAGGTAGTGTGAATAGTTACCTATTCTTAAATGTATGCATGCAGAATACGGGCGTATTTGTACAAGTAAACATGTAACCAGTGTATTATTGAAGTCGCGATTTGACAGGAGTACTCACATATTAGCCGCGGTTATATTCAAATGCAGATCTGAAACATTTTATTATTGTTTCTTTCCTAACTAGATTCAATTTATTTCACGTACAAACTATTTAATCTCTAATAGTATTGATAAGTATCAAGAAAAAAACCAACGGTAAGATATTGAAACGAATTATGATCGTTGTGAGAGAATCCAGTGTATTTATTAGCCATACTATGGACACATACACATCACAAGACAAGGGTAATAATAATTTAATAAATGAATCGCATTCAACTCCTGCTGGTAATGTAAAAATGGGTGTCCACCGGTTACGAATTATGTATGGATTTCAATATGGTATGAACAATGAATTATAATAGAATAAGATAAATGAGTTCATCAAAGTCAAATGGTCTAATCACTAGAGTAGTGTACTAGACTCTGTTGGCTGGCCCTAAGGCTTGGGATTCCTAGGCGTACGTCACCGTAAGCGTACACTCTAAAGGCGGCAATAGAGTTACTTTGCTGTACTTTTGATCGGTTTGTTGTTAATTGGTGCCTCGCCCGAGGCTCAGACGAAGCATTAACTAACAAAAAACCGATCATAAGCGTAGCTAAGTAACTCTACTATCGTATTTACGGTGACGTATGCCTGGGAACCATTACTTTAAGCAGCGTGTGGGCCTCGAAATATATGACAGACAATTAAACCCATACGAAACCAAAGTGGATTATGAATCTTCTGTTTGTATATATGTATTTTTAGAACAGTATATTAGTGTGAATTGTTTAGTGGTCGTGCAGAGAGAACAGTGGATGGTTCATTCAGTTTATGCGTTATGAATTCTTGTGTGCACAGAACAGTGTTTTTCTTTGTAAAAAGATTACGATAAAATAATGTAAAGCAATCACTACATATGTATTTTGAAATATAAAGTTTTTAAATATCTGCCCATTCTTATCAACAAATCTCGACCTCGTGTCATAAGATTGTTCGCTTAGTATCAAGAATTTTAAAATTGATTTAATCGTTTATTGCTACTGGGAGATTGGAAATAATATTAATAAAATCCCGATCGATCGTCTTGGTCCAGGTTTACTCTGATTATCTGGATTGTAAGGTACATACTGAGGCGATTATTAAGTCGTTGACCTGTGTAACTAGTAATAGTAATAGTAGAAGAGTGCGATTTATGCGCGCTGTTATGATGCGTTCAAAATAATAGAGTATTTTTTAAATATAATTAAATAAAAAAATATACATTCCTACATGTGACGCCACTGGACAAAACGAGTGGCTGGCTACCTAGTTCCGCGAACTGGACGGACACAGCAGTGCCTGTAGGCTTTGCACAAAGTCGTATGACGTAGTGACTTTATGTTTTATTCCATGGTGTTTAGTCGGCGCATGATTTCTGAACTTGTTGGACGTGTTGCACGTTAGCAGGTTTGTTTTTATTCTTATTCCACTTGATTTCTTCCTTGTCCGTTATAAACAAATCGACATTGTACCAAAACATTGGCATGGATATTATTTCATGCCAAAGACGTTCGTTTTCATGATTTTGCAAGGAGCGCAAAAAAAAGATAAATTACTCATTCCATTTGAATGCAGTTACATGTATTTTACTTTAAATTCTAAGACCATCTGGTTTGGGTGGTGGATTGGTTTGAACAGATAAATAATAAACATCTGTTAATTGATGTATTTATTATTTTGTTCATATTATTGGTTTTCATAAAAATCACAAACATCTTTTGATCTAGTAATGAAGAACAATGAACGTACAGATAATTATAGCCCTTTCAAAGAATAATTAACGAAGTTTGAAAATTAATTGCAGAGTTTCTATCCATTGCTCATGAGCAGAACGAGAAATTATATGTTATCACCTATCGTCACCTTTGAAGATGCAAATTCTATATTGAGCTCTACATCAGGAAAATCACCATCCCAAAGTGTACCCCACATTCACAATATGTCTATTTATGGTTTGATGTGTTTTGTGTAACATATATTTTTATGAATTCCTGTTTGTTTATAGATAGGTATATATGTTTTATAATTTAGGTATAAAACCAAGATTGATTATTACCAACCAACCGGTCGATAAACTTCGTTTTCGATATGAAAGTGAAATGACAGCAAGGCACGGAACATTATTTGGAAAAGACCAACAATGTTCAAAAAGACAATCATGTCCCACTGTTGAGGTAAATAAATACATTCTATCTCCAAGAATATAACGAGTTTTGTTATGAATATCAATTTTTTTTAGCTACAAGGATATGACAAAGAATGTATTATAACATGTATACTTATTCAAAATGAGCCAAACGCTATACGTCTTCACCCACACCGTCTTATCAAATACAACAAGAACGACAACAACAATGAAGTTCCAATAACTTCGAACTTAGGACCAGATTCTGGTTTTATAGCAAAGTAAGTTTTAAATAATTTTTACTAACTATGGAATTCAATCGGCTGTACTGATTTATTATATTTACAATAGATTTCATGGAATGTCAATTGTTCACACTTTTAAAAAGAAAGTAGCAAATGTTTTATACGATAAGTGTAAACTACACAATCTCTATAGTCCAATTATTTCAGAGTTTGCTAACTATCAAAAAACTGATGAAGAGGTTTGTTTGCTTTTGATATTTACTTATTTCTTAAATAATATATGTACATACATATTTTAAAGCTTAACACTGAATGCTATAATGAAGCAAAAAATATAAATTTGAATTCTGTCAGGCTATGTTTTTTTGCTCGAGATATGAATGATAAAAACATATGCCCTCCTGTCGTATCCGATCCTATTGATAATATAAGTAAGAGATATGAATTTTGCATTACATTATACTATTGCTTGTCTATTAAAAATTTCCACTTTATAGAAAGTTCTGAAGATGGAACCTTAAGAATTAACAGGATCAGTAGAGCATGTGGATCTCCCTATGGAGGTGATGAGGTTTTTATATTTGTTGAAAAAGTATCCAAAAGTATGATCAGAAATGCAATGATTATTTTAATATATTTTTTTTATACATAAAAGTAAATTTATTTTCAATACTTGCAGAAAATATACAAATCAGATTTTTTGAAGAAGATGAACATGGCAACCGCACTTGGGAAGCTTTCGCTAAATTTAATGAACTCGATGTGCATCATCAGTATGCTATAGCTTTTCAGTGAGTTGATTATATCATATATTTTTATACCAAATTATCTTTTAATTTTGCTTATTTTAAAATTAGAACTCCACCATATACAAAAAAGGAAATAATTAATGATGTTGGAGTGTTTATGGAGTTGTATCGTCCAAAAGATAAAGCTATATCAGAAAAAAGACATTTTCTCTATAAAGTTTGTAATTTTATAAAATATTTCTGCAATTTAATAAGTATAATTACTACATTATGTGTTTTATAGGCCACCAAACTGAAAAAACAAAGCTAGACTACCAACATTCATTTGACGATTTATCATTGCCGGATTTTCTTTTTCAGGAGTATTGTAACATTTTCATATTAATTGTATATACACAATTTTTATACAACCCATCCACTTACAATGCCACAACTTTGTGTTGGCGAGCAGGAGCAGGTGGAAAATGGATTAACAGCATTCTCTATATTTTTGCCAAACATTAACTAGACAGTACAATAAAAAATGGCGTAAACTGTTTTCTACCTAGTGATTGTTCACCACTACACAGTGGACAAACCATGTTTCTCTTTTTCAACTAAAGTATTTTTTTTTATGATGCACTTTTCTTTGTAACATCAAAATTTATCATTTAATAATGTACTACCCTCCTCTATAACTTATAATGGTCATCATAATAATATACTTTTACTTTCTTGCCTTTTATTTTTCACATCTTATCACACAACATTAATATTAATTATAATAGTATTTTATTAATGACTGTATAACCAATTTCTTATAGACCGTGCCTCATGTTTCATATGGAATCATATCGGAAAACCTTGTCGGAGAACAAAGTCAAATATCAATGATTTCACAATCCAGAGTGAGACCCCATAATTAATGATAGCAAAAGAGAAATTATTTTAAATAAAAATAATAATAAGTTAGTGCAAATAATAAGGAATAAGTATTTAAAATGAACAATATCATTGATAATTATACATGATATTATCTTGTATATGATATTATCTTGTACGATGAGGATGGATTGTTCTTCGGATACTCTTACCATGTCTTCTGCATCGATTGTGATGATATGCTGAATTTCAAACATTTCAATAAATTCATTTACAAATATAAATAAATATTGTATAGTAATAAAAACTTACCTGTCCTGTTCAGGAGACACCGGGACTATTAAGAATTCCAAAAAACAATAAGATTATACATTGTATTACAAGAAAATAAAATATAAATTGAAATAAAAGGCATGTAAAACATGTAGTTATTATCTATATTTATATATAATTTGAATGCACATTGAGTCAGTACAAGTATGAGCCTGGCTTCCTGGTGTAATCTAGTAGGTGTCCATAACCTGGACTCCTCGTACAGCTCCACGTTTCTCCCACCGTCAGTCAGTCAGTCTGTCTCTGGTCATCACCTTGCTTGTTATTGTTACAACTACTAAATACCAACTAGATTCATAACAATGCCATCCTTCACTGATCAGTCTCCGCTATCCGCCCTTTGGCCTTTCCGCCCCTGATCGCCGCTCTGGTCAGTCACTCTGTTGACAGTTCTAAATGGTCTCCCACACAAGGTCACACCCTAAAGCGAAAGCATGATAAGCAATGCAAAACTGGCTTCGTGCAGCTCTTCGCACCTTCCACTTCCAGCTCCGTGTCTCCTTCCTGTCCTTCACCATAGCTGCTATGACTGCTGACTACTGTCAGCGAGGCCATTCTTCCATCTTCCATTCTTCACTGCTCAGTATCGCTCCCTGGCTCCAGTCTCCGCCCCTGGAGCTCCTTGCACCTTCCACTTCCACTTTCAGCTCCCTGTCTCCTTCCTGTCCTTCACCATAGCTGCTATGACTGCTGACTACTGTCAGCAAGGCCATTCTTCCATCTTCCATTCTTCACTGCTCAGTATCGCTCCCTGGCTCCAGTCTCCGCCCCTGGAGCTCCTCGCACCTTCCACTTCCACTTCCAGCTCCGTGTCTCCTTCCTGTCCTTCATCATAGCTGCTAAGACTGCTGACTACTGCCAGCGAGGCCATTCTTCCATCTTCCATACTTCACTGGTCAGTATTGCTCCCTGGCTCCAGTCTCCGCCCCTGCAGCTCCTCGCACCTTCCACTTCCACTTCCAGCTCCGTGTCTCCTTCCTGTCCTTCACCATAGCTGCTAAGACTGCTGACTACTGCCAGCGAGGCCATTCTTCCATCTTCCATACTTCACTGGTCAGTATTACTCCCTGGCTCCAGTCTCCGCCCCTTCAGCCCTGATCAGCATCCAGTCTTCGACTAGTCAGTCTCCCTGTTACTGTACATGGTCTACCAATCGAAGATTTTTAAAACGAATTTAATTCGGTAACGTCAGTTGCACAATAAAGTTCGTATTCACTATAAACGTCAAAATTGAGGGTGGAAACGTCAGAATTGAGGAAAGGTAGTGTGAATAGTTACCTTCCGTAAATGTATGTATACATGCAGAATACGGGCGCTAGTCTTATACAGGTGGGACTTTAATAGGGGGGAAATAATGAGGGTATAGCAAAAAAATATCAATTAAATATAAAAAGTTTGGGCCGCCATCTTGGAATAAGCTGTTTCTATGTAGTACGCAGTAGTGGCTGTTGCGTGTGTATTATGTCTGGTAAATAATTTAGTACTATTTTTTACGTATATTCGGGATACCCTAAAATATTATACCTACATTTTTATTTTTTTTAATTATCATACAGCCGCCATTGTAAGCCAAAACAAAAAAGTGTACAAAATCAAAAATTATATGAAAATATTAACAAATCGACGTTATTAAACCTAAAGTCACTAACTTTTTTTTATATAAAATTAGTTTTTTCATTATTTGCAATCAATAGATATCAGTGTCACAAATTGCACGACTCGGCTGAACAATTCTTTAGTATGAAAAATATTATAGATTTTTGTTATACTACAACTATACCTTGTTTCATAATATTGTAGAGTAAATGTCAAACTTCACACACGTTAGATTAGTGATAGTGATATCTTAACACAATATAATATTACATTACTATATTAGTGTCTGACATACTGAGAAGTGTAACATTACTATACACATTTATGAAACAATGTATACTAGAAGTAAAAAATTGGGTTAATACGTTTACGTAAACTAAACATTATTTATTGGCTTGACGAGTAAAAGTTAGTAGTACTCGTAACTCGCATGCGAGCTACTGATATCTATTGATTGCAATAATGTGAAAAAACTAATTTTATATAAAAAAGTTAGTGACTTTAGGTTTAATAACGTCGATTTTTTAATATTTTCATATAATTTTTGATTTTGTACACTTTTTTGTTTTGGCTTACAATGGCGGCTGTATGATAATTAAAAAAAATAAAAATGTAGGTATAATATTTTAGGTATCCTGAATATACGTAAAAATAGTACTAAATTATTTACCAGACATAAATACACACACGCAACAGCCACTACTGCGTACTATATAGAAACAGCTTATTCTAAGATGGCGGCCCAAACTTTTATATTTTAATTGATATTTTTGCTATACTCCCTCATTATTTCCCCTATTAAAGTCCCACCTGTATAAGACTAGCGCCCGTATTCTGCATGTATACATACATTTACGGAAGGCAACTATTCACACTACCTTTCCTCAATTCTGACGTTTCACCCTCAATTTTGACGTTTATAGTGAATGAACCCTGGTGAACTTTATTGTGCAACTGACGTTACCGAATTAAATTCGTTTTAAAAAATCTTCGATTGGTAGACCAAGCACAGTAACAGGGAGACTGACTAGTCGAAGACTGGATGCTGATCAGGGCTGAAGGGGCGGAGACTGGAGCTGAGCAATACTGACCAGTGAAGTATGGAAGATGGAAGAATGGCCTCGCTGGCAGTAGTCAGCAGTCTTAGCAGCTATAGTGAAGGACAGGAAGGAGACACGGAGCTGGAAGTGGAAGTGGAAGGTGCGAGGAGCTGCAGGGGCGGAGACTGGAGCCAGGGAGCAATACTGACCAGTGAAGTATGGAAGATGGAAGAATGGCCTCGCTGATAGTAGTCAGCAGTCTTAGCAGCTATAGTGAAGGACAGGAAGGAGACACGGAGCTGGAGGTGGAAGTGGAAGGTGCGAGGAGCTGCAGGGGCGGAGACTGGAGCCAGGGAGCAATACTGACCAGTGAAGTATGGAAGATGGAAGAATGGCCTCGCTGACAGTAGTCAGCAGTCTTAGCAGCTATGGTGAAGGACAGGAAGGAGACATGGAGCTGGAAGTGGAAGTGGAAGGTGCGAGGAGCTGCAGGGGCGGAGACTGGAGCCAGGGAGCAATACTGACCAGTGAAGTATGGAAGATGGGAGAATGGCCTCGCTGGCAGTAGTCAGCAGTCTTAGCAGCTATGGTGAAGGACAGGAAGGAGACACGGAGCTGGAGGTGGAAGTGGAAGGTCCCTAGGAGCTGCAGGGGCGGAGACTGGAGCCAGGGAGCAATACTGACCAGTGAAGTATGGAAGATGGAAGAATGGCCTCGCTGGCAGTAGTCAGCAGTCTTAGCAGCTATGATGATGGACAGGAGGAGACACGGAGCTGGAAGTGAAGGTGCGAGGAGCTGCAGGGGCGGAGACTGGAGCCAGAGCAATACTGACCAGTGAAGTATGGAAGATGGAAGAATGGCCTCGCTGGCAGTAGTCAGCAGTCTTAGCTGGTGATGATGGACAGGGAGGAGACACGGAGCTGGAAGTGGAAGGTGCGAGGAGCTGCAGGGGCGGAGACTGGAGCCAGGGAGCAATACTGACCAGTGAAGTATGGAAGATGGAAGAATGGCCTCGCTGATAGTAGTCAGCAGTCTTAGCAGCTATAGTGAAGGACAGGAAGGAGACACGGAGCTGGAAGTGGAAGGTGCGAGGAGCTGCAGGGGCGGAGACTGGAGCCAGGGAGCAATACTGACCAGTGAAGTATGGAAGATGGAAGAATGGCCTTGCTGGCAGTAGTCAGCAGTCTTAGCAGCTATGGTGAAGGACAGAAAGGAGACACGGAGCTGGAAGTGGGCGGGAAAGGTGCGAGGAGCTGCAGGGGCGGAGACTGGAGCCAGGAGCAATACTGACCAGTGAAGTATGGAAGATGGAAGAATGGCCCTGCCATAGCAGTCGCGCAGTCTTAGCAGCTGTGGTGAAGGACAGGAAGGAGACATGGAGCTGGAAGTGAAGTGGAAGGTCCCTAGGAGCTGCAGGGGCGGAGACTGGAGCCAGGGAGCAATACTGACCAGTGAAGTATGGAAGATGGGAGAATGGCCTCGCTGGCAGTAGTCAGCAGTCTTAGCAGCTATGGTGAAGGACAGGAAGGAGACACGGAGCTGGAAGTGGAAGTGGAAGGTGCGAGGAGCTGCAGGGGCGGAGACTGGAGCCAGAGAGCAATACTGACCAGTGAAGTATGGAAGATGGAAGAATGGCCTCGCTGACAGTAGTCAGCAGTCTTAGCAGCTATGGTGAAGGACAGGAAGGAGACATGGAGCTGGAAGTGGAAGTGGAAGGTGCGAGGAGCTGCAGGGGCGGAGACTGGAGCCAGGGAGCAATACTGACCAGTGAAGTATGGAAGATGGGAGAATGGCCTCGCTGACAGTAGTCAGCAGTCTTAGCAGCTATGGTGAAGGACAGGAAGGAGACACGGAGCTGGAAGTGGAAGTGGAAGGTGCGAGGAGCTGCAGGAAACCAGCTTTGTGTTGCTTATTATATTCGTATAGAAAGTCGTTTGCAAGGAAAAAAGCGTGCTAAACAATTAGAAATATTTTATAAAAAAGTTTTTAATATAAAATATATTAATAATTTACCTAATGCAATCCCTGACCATTAGATCTTTTTTTAGGATTTTTAACTAGTCCAGTTTAAAACCAGATTTTGACATTACAAATAGGGCACACATTTAAAATTAATAAACATACTGGACTCTGGACGCGCGTTATTTTAACAATATTAATTAATGAATTATATAGTCTGACCTAGGCTGAGAGGATGCCACAACCGGTATTTAAATTTTGGCACTGATTATATGTGTTTTGTTGATTCATTGTTTGATAAATTTTCGACCTTATTCAATATAATACTATGTATAATGAGAGTGTAGTAATGAGTCATGCTAGAGCTGAATAGTACTGGTGCGTATATGAATAGAGCTTGGTAGTATTCGCAAACAAGCATACGCACCGCACGCACACACTCTCATTACACTATTATATTGAATACGGTCGAAAATTTATCAAATCTTCACTGAATGGAGAAAAATGTGTATTTTTGATTTAAAAACTCGTAAATGTATAAAAAATCCAAACATATTTTTTTTCTTTCAAAGATGATATACTTACCTATAAAATTAAATGCGTATCTATTATATATAATCTACATATATTGTTATGTAAATATATAAAAATCCAAATAAAATAATACAATACTAAGTGGGTGATAAAAATTTACAATTAAAAAAAAAACAAATAATTTTACTCAATTTATTTGTATTCAAGTAACATAAATATCATTTCTTAAAATATAACAGAAAAAATTTGGTTCTAAAATAGTTTCGATTAGACATTACACAGATTTACATAATAATAATATATTAAGTAAAATAAACAAAACCACACACATTTAAATCGTGTCTTTTCTTCATTGTGAGATCTGTTTGATGAAATGTATTAGAATTGAAAACAACTGCTTATTATATACAAATTCGAGCTTATCATTTATTATATTATTGAACTTTGGAATCTTTATTTTTATGCTTATCAGACATCTTAAATAGTACATCGAAGATATTTCTAGTTTTACTAAAACATATCCAACATTCATTACCCACATTGGAAATAATTTTTTTATTACAAAATATATTCACAACGGTGAACTAGTCAATTTTCACAGCTCCGTATATCTTCCTTATGAACGCGTAAGCTGCGAAGAAGCCTATTGTGCCGGTCAGCAACCAAAATGTAAGTACCATTACACCTATTCAAAAAAATAAATACATACATCAACAGTTTGCACATTTAAATAAATTAAGCAATTCACTAACCTGTATAACCAATATAGAGAAGAGTGGGAATAAATTCAGTAATTTCTAACTTTGTAAAGAAATAAAAGATGGCATATGCAAGTACGTAAATGGCAGATCCTCCCGAAACTGCAAAACTCCGCCACCACCAATGATAATCCTAAAATATCAATACATAGTAATACTTGCACATGTTAAAATTCCAATAAAATTACCTCTCCGCATAGTTGGAAATACACCATGACGATGGATATTTGCGAACACGATATAATCAGAATACAATACACGAGGAAGAGGAATCCGAAAAGATAATAAATTTGATTCTCCCATATGGCGGTGAAGATGAAAAATAATTCAATAAAAACGGCACCAAACGGCAAAATACCAGCCATTAAAGTACTGCAAATTAAAAATTATTTACGTTTAAAATATGTCAATTTAAACCATGAAACATTCGGCTTACCATAATATAGGATTCATATACCAGACTTGCTCGGGCACTTGACGTGGTATTTGATTGGTTCTGACCGGATGTTGATACGGATGCTTCCTAAATCCAAAATAATATCCTAAATAGACGAGCGGCAAGGAAATGCAAAACCATAGACAGAGCAAAGCCATCATTGTTGAAAAGGGAACTGCGCCACTAGAATGCTTGCCCCATATGAAAAAGTTCAAAAAGAAACACGTCCCGAATACGATTCCCGGATACAATGTCGCAGTGGTCATCGCAGCCTTTTGCCATTCCCGTCCTTTCATTGTTCGGTAAATACGAGCAGAATAATATCCTGCTATAAGCCCCATGAATACATATAAGAATATTGCACTGGTCATTAAAGCTCCTCTGGCTGCTGGTGATAACATTCCCAACATCGCAAAGACTGGAAATTTAAAAATCAATTAAAACATTTTTAAATTTCAATTTTATAAGAGAGAACTCACATATTGTGATAAGTGCCATGAAAAAAATTTGGATTCCGCTTCCAATAACAGCAGCAAACAAACGAGATCTTCTCGGAGGTCTGAAGACATCACCGTGGACCAATTTCCAACCTGTTTCTTCAATAACATCATCAACACTATCATCGGAATTGTATCTTGCAATGTCTCTTCTTAGAGTGCGTACCATTATCATAGTTAGGATACCTTAAAATAATTTATATGATTGAGATCTTTCCCATCCTGTGTTTGCGATTTTGTATTTTTCCTACCTGATAAAAAGAATACAACAACCAGAGAATTGATGATTGAAAACCAATGGATTTGCACATCATTCATTCCTAAATAGATGTCCCATCTCGATGCCCAGCTAATATCTGACTGAATCCACTCAACTGAATAAGTAAAGAATAGTTTGGTGCCTGTTTGTGCATTAACTAGTTGAGGTCTAGGATCAGAAGGGAAACTGCAAGATTCGCCACTAAATTGTAGATCTTCTCTATCTACAGACATTGGCTCTACTTCGAAACCTACTACACGGTATTTATCACTAAAATCACAATAACCTAATAAACACCAATTGGATATGATTGTGGAAAAGACTAAAAAAATAACTTACACGCTTCTCATATGGTATTGTATATTGAATTTAAGATGATTGTTAATATATGGTTTTCCATGAACTACATAGCCTAGTTTATAGCCTTGTTCTACAATTTTTTCAAGACTATCTGAATTGAGCAATCGGGTTGCAACTGGTAAATTATCAACTAATCTATAATAAAAAAATACATTGTAATACAAAACAAAGTAATTTAAGTTGTGAAATATTCCTTACAAATGAACATAATATTCATGAAGAATTCTATTGGCTACAGTCTGAGATTCTTCAGCATTCCAATTCATAGGAATATTTTTTGAATGGCACAATAAACGACACTGCGTGTCTTCTGCCATTTGAACAACATAGGGAGTGTTTACGATTCTGTCACCTCTTAAAACTTCACCTGTAAATGGAGAAATAAAATTTATTTAAAATTTTAAGTAGTTTTTTTTTTTAAATAATGAACAGACCTAAATTTTCAGACTTATAAACGAACGTTCCATTTTTAGGTAAGCAGAATGGCAGTGAATAATACTCGTAAGGCAACTGTGTGTGAGTGCTTGTCATCTTGACAGCTTTTACGTCAATTCTTTGCCCTTTGATAAATTCTACAGGAGCGACTCCGGGCACGTAGAAGCCACGAGTCAAGCCTAAACATCCTACTATGCATATTAACCTGAACAGGAGCATCTGAAAATATTGATCTAATATATAATTCACCAATAAATCGATACCCAGAAAATTGTTTAATTTAAATTCTACCTTTGAATAACTGTTTTAACGAATTAATTGAAAATTATCGATCATATCCGCGTTCCCATGCCAGACATTATCATCACACTCTTGACAACTGTCACTCGATGTTGCCATATTAGTGATATCTATTTTTTTATAAAAATATTCACACTAAACAGTCGTAGGCTTGCAGATCACGATGAAAATCAATCAATTATCTTATCGATTAAATTTTTAGTTAAAGTTTGTTTGTGAATTTGAAAGAAATTGATCAATAAAATGTTAATTTCCTAATAATAAGAAGGTTAACAATGCAGTCAAACTATTTTGACCGTTTAATTGAATTGGATTTTTATAATTTGCGCCCGTATTCTGCATGTATACATACATTTACGGAAGGTAACTATTCACACTACCTTTCCTCAATTCTGACGTTTCCACCCTCAATTTTGACGTTTATAGTGAATACGAACTTTATGATCTTTATTGTGCAACTGACGTTACCGAATTAAATTCGTTTTAAAAATCTTCGATTGGTAGACCATGTACAGTAACAGGGAGACTGACTAGTCGAAGACTGGATGCTGATCAGGGCTGAGGGGGCGGAGACTGGAGCCAGGGAGCAATACTGACCAGTGAAATATGGAAGATGGAAGAAGTTTTATGAAATATGGTGGTTTCAGCACAACAACATAATTGCGAGGAGCCAGGAACAAGTAGGAATGTACTCAACATTGAGCCAACTATTAATTTGGGAGACAACAGCATAGGTTGATAATTTGTATACATCTTTGATAAGCTATGGTTTTATGAAATATGGTGGTTTCAGCACAACAACATAATTGCGAGGAGCCAGGAACAAGTAGGAATGTACTCAACATTGAGCCAACTATTAATTTGGGAACCAACAGCATAGGTTGGTAATTTGTATACATCTTTGTTAAGCTATGTGTTTATGAAATAATATGGGTTTAAAGACCATGATGGGCTAATGAAATTGAGATTCTGCAAAGAACAGTATATAGTTGAAAAAGAAAAGTATGCTGCGGAAAGGGAAAAATATGCTGCCGAAAAAGAGAAATATGCAGCCAGGAGAGAAAAATATGCCTACAAAAAGGAAAGAGATTCATAAAAGAAACAAAAGAAATTGAAAGAAAAGGAGGTTTAAATAAAATGAATGAATATTTAAAATTAAGAATATCATTTATAAATATGAATAAACATGGTTTTAGTCTGAACAAAGCTGATGTCAAACAATTTTACCAAGATACTGACAGTATGTGTGACAATGTGAGTATAATTAAAACAATTATATTTTTAATTAAACCATATGATATCTTAACCATTTTTCTAAGATACTTCTACTGGAGAAGAAATAAACGACACCGAGGGTCTGATTTACAGGAACAACTTTGCCATGTTGCATTTTTCAGATCCAGTTGAATAAAGTTTGCAATAATTTTTTATTGATTTACGTTTACTGCTCTTTGTTGTTTTTGTTTTTCCAGTTACTGTAGTGATTTACATCTGCAAGTGAAACGATAGAGATTCCTGACACCCACCATTGCTCACTTCACATCTTTTTTGAAATTTCTGTGTAATTTGCCTTTCCAAAATTTAAAAAAATAATAATTTTATGGTATAAATGCCTTGCTTTGTATTTGTAGCTAGTAATTATTTTTTATTAACCTTATCATCTGAATGTAACAATTTTTTTAATATTAACTGTAGTTATAGACCTATGGGGGAACCTTCCACTATAAAAAAGGTAATGCATCATTCACAGTACCTCAATATAGAATAATAAAAAAGTATTTCAACCATTTTCAATCACTATGACAGAGTATGTATATTGGATATAATTATATACTACCGTTTTATGCTTTTTTCTTATTCGCAAAGGTGATGTGGAAATCTGTGGTATTTACAAAATAAGGATATTGTTAATTAATTGACATTGCATTCAGACTGTGTATCCTATTAAGAAAGTGGAAATTACACGTTTTTGTTGTTTATAAGTTTTTTCATTGTTTTATGTTGTTTGTAAGTTTATAATAAAACCATATTATATCTTAACCTTTTTCTCATTTTTTTTCTCTTAACAATTATTTAATTCCATTGAAAGAAACCAAAATAAATGTGATCAAATATCCTTTATTAATTTTAAATCTTAATACTTTGATGGCATTGAGAGTCCATGTTTATTAATTTTAAATGTGTGCCCTATTTGTAATGTCAAAATCTGGTTTTAAACTGGACTAGTTAAAAATCCTAAAAAAAAGATCTAATGGTCAGGGATTGCATTAGGTAAATTATTAATATATTTTATATTAAAAACTTTTTTATAAAATATTTCTAATTGTTTAGCACGCTTTTTTCCTTGCAAACGACTTTCTATACGAATATAATAAGCAACACAAAGCTGGTTTCCTGCAGCTCCTCGCACCTTACACTTCCACTTCCAGCTCCGTGTCTCCTTCCTGTCCTTCACCATAGCTGCTAAGACTGCTGACTACTGCCAGCGAGGCCATTCTTCCATCTTCCATACTTCACTGGTCAGTATTGCTCCCTGGCTCCAGTCTCCGCCCCTTCAGCCCTGATCAGCATCAAGTCTTCGACTAGTCAGTCTCCCTGTTACTGTACATGGTCTACCAATCGAAGATTTTTAAAACGAATTTAATTCGGTAACGTCAGTTGCACAATAAAGTTCATAAAGTTCGTATTCACTATAAACGTCAAAATTGAGGGTGGAAACGTCAGAATTGAGGAAAGGTAGTGTGAATAGTTACCTTCCGTAAATGTATGTATACATGCAGAATACGGGCGTTATTCAACATCTTTCTTTAAAGTTTATTAATATGTATTTGAACATCACAATCAGAGCAAAAAGTGTTTTTAATTAATTTTATTTAAATTAAAGAATACACTTACTTTTACGAACCTATATGTTTTTAATCAACAAAGAAAACTCGTCATCTCGACGAGAATATTGAAGTGCTTATCAATTTTAAATAGTTATATGGTTAATTGAATCATAAAATTGTTGAGATATGATTTTTATATTTCCAATTTAATTTTTTTATAAAGCCTACACTATCGAAGTTGATACATAAATAAAATGATATTATAGTCTTTTATCGACTGTAAATATTTTGGGCTATCACTAATTTATTTAAATCAAAGATTTACCAACAAATCTATAATATAATTTTATTTGATAGGAATAAACTATATGAATGAAAATTTTATATATTATGTGTATGTGGGTACTTAGATAGGTGTAGCTACGTTATTGAAATTTATCACCAAAACCATTTCATTATCGCACTTTACTGAAACACTGATCGATTTATTTCGAAATATCACTCTTGATTTATTTAATGAAATGAAAATACACACCTCTTTGGATTAGCAAGGCGACGTGACAGTGAAGAGATCTGAAGCTAATGACTGAAATAGAAAATTTTCAATGTTTCAAAGTTTCAATGACCCTGAACTATTAAAATTGTCTCAAAACGCGCATGATCATATTGCATTTATATTTTATTCGAACAGTAAAATCATCTGATAACAAACAAATACGTGTTTCTAATACTATCTACTCATTCTAGATTAGAGATTTTTTTAAAAATTTGTTATATTAACTAATAAAATACCTACGCAAGAACCATTATGTTACAAAAACTTTTGGCCCATTGCCAATAAATTCAATAGATTGTAAGATAAAATAAAATGCGTTGTAGGAACTACTTTGTTTATAATGATAAGAAAATAATTATATGTATAGTTTTACTAGGTAATATTTTGCGACTGGTCCAATCTATTGAGACATTCTTATCACTCTTTCTTCAATAAAATATTTCCATATTGTTTTCTTACCAACCCTAATTAATATTTACTTTTCAAAATGTATGATTCATTCATTTTTCTTTGTTTTTCAAACAAGACCAACCACACCCAGCCACGTCTTCTTATATGCCCTTTTCCTAAAGATAATATTTTAATTAATTTAACCCACATTATATAACATCCATTTTTCTTCTGAAAACTATGAAATGGGAAAAAAGTAACACATATTGTTATTTTTTAATTGATTATTCTCATTATTTTTTAATATTTCCTGCAAGACGACAATAAAAATTGTGCAATTATTAAAAAAAATGCGATGTATTCTATTTCAATCCTTATAAATGTTAATTTTAATGATGTGTAGATGGATTAATTGGGTTTAATTGTTTTAATTGGGGAGATCAATTCAAAATGCAACCAAATGTAGGTACCAGGTACCGTATTCGATGTGCAAGAGAACGAAGCAATATGAACCAATGGCGTAAAGCCATTTGTTACCGGCATAAATGGACAGAGGTGATTGGTCCACGGTCCAGCGTGGTGAGCTTTGATTGGACGAGCGTATTATTAGAGCCGGCTGACTCTGTGTTCTTGTGACAGTTGGTCGCGTGTTGCTCTGTTGTCAGGACTTACAGGATGAACAGAGGCGCTCTTTGGCTGGCCGTTGTGCTCACTGCACTTGCGGCTATCGGTAATCTTCATATTCCTTTAATTGTTATAACAACCCATAACATCATCACATTCTCCTTCTCCTAAATAATTATTAATTCAATATCCCGTTACTTATGAGACACGCCGCTATAACCTGTGTATTAATTATAAAACTAGTTAAAGCAATGCAGAGATAAACTATTTTTATCTTTATGTAAATGTGGCAAAGCTGCAACCACGAATACTGAGTAATGTGGCATTATATGATTTGTTCTGCAGCAAATTTAATCATTACTCTTCTATTTTTTGTGAGAATAATAATTTATAAGCATTCAAATTGAATTATATTTTTTTTTTGGTTTTAGGCTCTTGTGTTGCAAGTGAAAATGATTTACCTGCCGGAGAAGGGACCGTAGAAACTGTAGAGGTAGACATTGGCTCCTCCAGAGATGGTTCTAGAACAGGTATGTTTTCTATAACTTGTAAATTTAAATAAACTAATTGCTAATCAATAGTTTATTCAACATATTTTATCGAAAATTAACAATGTGAATTTATCGGTCCCTTTAAAAAATTATTACAAGTTTTAACAGTAATATAAATTGAATTATAAACATCTTATTATTTCAACATATTTTCATAACAATTCAATTAAACCAGATTTAAATAATTGTTAGTTTGTTTTAGTTTTAACCACTATTGGTTTCTTCCCTTCTGCGACTTTATCTGCAGATAATATTAGGAGTTTGTATTTCACCATCGGCGATAATTTTATTCCAAAATTGTATTTGCTGTCATAGAAATCTCTATCTGAGAATTTTATATCATGGTACCAGCCATACCTATGATTTTAAATTTTTTTATTGGTATGAAATTTTTTATTTATGTGTTAAAATACAATACTTGTGACTTTCCAGTTTAGGTAACTTTAAATTCTGCAAAGGTCCCTTGTTGTAGAAGCAATCTATTTTTGCTTTTAATGTGTCCGCTCTTTTTACACATTCTTCATTTGTCTTTACCATTTCTTTAGAATAAAATTTTGGTGAAATAATGGGCACTGAAATTCAATTCATTCATTGAGAGATTTTTTTAGATATTTTTAGGATTTTGAATAAATCATAATCTTACACAGTCCGAAAGGTTTTATTGATGAGATTGTAGATCTGCCGATTTCATGCTGTTTTCCAAATCTCAACTTGAACGGTTTTCTATTATAATTTTCATTGTTCGAGTGTTCTTCATTTGACTGTTTACTGGATGTTCTTTTTAAAATACCTGAAGGATTTTGATTATTTTCCATTTTATTTGTGCATGCACACAAAAAAAACTTTCATTATCTCAATTACTTATATAATAAATGAAATAAAATGTATTAACTAAATGTCACCATTAGTTGTGAAACTAAAATAATATATCCTTTGTTTGATCAATATCTGTGACGATTGAGAAAAAATAATAACCCACAATTTATTGATTTATGGTTCTGCTGTATGTATTGATTTTCATACTGTAAATAATATTTACAGATGCCGAAGTTGTATCCAGAGAAGAAGAAGCTATTAAATTGGACGGATTGAATGTTGCCCAGATGAAGGAATTGCGGGATAAGGCAGAAAAGTTCACTTTCCAGACAGAAGTAAACCGAATGATGAAACTTATCATCAATTCTCTGTATAGAAATAAAGAAGTTAGTATTAATAATTATTATTAAATTAAATCGGTGAAATGATAATAATATTTTTTTTGTCATAGATTTTCTTGAGAGAATTAATTTCCAATGCTTCTGACGCTCTCGACAAAATTAGATTGCTTTCTCTGACAATTGCATCTGTGTTGGATTCCAATCCCGACCTTAATATCAGAATCACAACCGATAAGGAAAACAAGATTCTTCACATCAGAGATTCTGGAATCGGTATGACTAAACAGGATCTCATCAACAATTTGGGAACAATTGCTAAATCTGGTACTGCTGATTTCCTCGCCAAGATGCAAGTATGTATTAAAAAAATTCAAAGTGATTGTATGATTGTAAATGTCATTATTAATAATTAATATTATAATTTTTTAATTAGGATTCTTCTGCTAAAAATGAAATGAATGACATGATTGGTCAATTTGGTGTTGGATTTTACTCAGCGTTCTTGGTTGCTGATCGTGTCACCGTAACAACCAAACATAATGAAGATATCCAATACATTTGGGAATCTGATGCCAGCCAATTCTCTATTGCTGAAGATCCCAGGGGTAATACTCTCAAACGCGGAACAGAAATTTCGTAAGTACATTATTAAAAAAAATCAATCACCTACCTCAAATTTATCTGATATTAACATTGTTTATTTCTTCAGTCTGCATTTGAAAGATGAAGCCCTGGATTTCCTCGAACAAGACACAATCAAAAACTTGGTTAAAAAATATTCCCAATTTATCAATTTCCCCATTCATTTGTGGGCATCAAAGTCTGTTGAAGTTGAAGAACCTGTCGAAGAAGAACCCAAACCTATCACCGAATCAGAAGATGAAGATGCTCAAGTAACTATTATTAATTCTGATCTAACTAAATATTAGATGCACATCACTAATCATACTATTTATAGGTCGAAGAAGAATCAACTGATGACAAACCGAAAACTAAAAAGGTTGAAAAAACAGTTTGGGATTGGGAAGCTCTTAACGATAACAAACCCATCTGGACCAAAAAGTGAGTAAATATTATATTAATGTTATACAAATATTAAGCATTAAATAAATATTAAAATATTACAGGCCTGCTGAAATTGATGACGCTGAATACAATTCATTTTACAAGTCATTGACTACTGATAAGGATGATCCTCTTTGCAAAGTGCATTTCGTTGCCGAAGGAGAAGTTACTTTCAAAAGTTTATTGTTTGTACCAAAAGTACAACCTTCAGAAGGTTTCAACAAATACGGTACCAGAACCGATAATATTAAGGTATATTTTTAATGGTTAATTAATTCATATATAATTTTAATTAATGTTTGTTTTTATTAGTTGTATGTAAGACGAGTTTTCATCACCGATGAATTCAACGATATGATGCCCAATTATTTAGCATTCATTCAAGGAGTGGTCGATAGTGACGATTTACCTCTCAACGTATCTCGTGAAAATCTCCAACAACACAAGCTTATCAAAGTCATCAAGAAGAAGTTGGTTAGGAAAGCACTCGATATGTTGAAAAAGATTAGCAAAGACGACTATGATAAATTCTGGAAAGAATATTCCACTAAGTAAGTTATTTTTAAATAATAACGCTATGGAACCATATTATTTATATTTTGATTATTTTTTCAGCATTAAACTTGGAATTATGGAAGATCCCTCCAATCGTTCACGTCTCGCCAAATTACTTAAATTCTACTCTTCCAACGGTGATGAATTGACATTCTTGTCTGAATATGTTGCTCGCATGAAACCCAAACAAGACAAAATCTACTTCATTGCCGGCACCAACAAGGCTGAAGTTTCCAAGTCACCATTTGTCAAAGGCTTCTGAAGGCCGGTTATGAAGTTTTGTACCTTGTAGAAGCCGTAGACGAATACGCAATTTCTGCTTTGCCCGAATTCGATGGAAAGAAATTCCAAAATGTTGCCAAAGAAGGATTCACCCTCGCTGAAAGTATGTACCTACATATTTTAATTTGTTAACATATTTAAATTTATCATAAATATTGTTTTATTAGGTGAAGGACAAAAGGAAACAATGGAATCATTCAAAAAGACATATGATCCTCTCTTGTCGTGGCTCGGAGAAGTTGCATTGAAAGATAAGATTACCTATCTAAGTACCCACATACACATAATATATAAAATTTTCATTCATATAGTTTATTCCTATCAAATAAAATTATATTATAGATTTGTTGGTAAATCTTTGATTTAAATAAATTAGTGATAGCCCAAAATATTTACAGTCGATAAAAGACTATAATATAATTTTATTTATGTATCAACTTCGATAGTGTAGGCTTTATAATAAAATAAAATTGGAAATATAAAAATCATATCTCAACAATTTTATGATTCAATTAACCATATCACTATTTAAAATTGATAAGCACTTCAATATTCTCGTCGAGATGACGAGTTTTCTTTGTTGATTAAAAACATATAGGTTCGTAAAAGTAAGTGTATTCTTTAATTTAAATAAAATTAATTAAAAACACTTTTTGCTCTGATTGTGATGTTCAAATACATATTTATAAACTTTAATTAAAGAAAGATGTTAAATAATTATTCAGAAATAAGATTGCCAATATTTCATTTTTATATTTAACAATACACGATTAGTAAGATACTGTAACTAATACGTTATAATTAAATTTAAATTTATTTTAGTTATTATTTTGGAATTGTTTATTATTATTCTCATTTTTCTTTTATGGCAGCATTCAAAACGTCACCATGACAGCTGTCACAATGACATAAGATGTGGAGTTCTTCAATATGGGCGGGGGCGGGGCCAAGATTAGTAAATAGGTTAAAATTAGTCCTTAAAATTAAGAATGGGACCCAAGAATCTTACAGACACAAAGGAACTATTCCAAAAAATGTTTTCTTTGGTAAATACCTATTATTGACTAATACTGTGACCTCGGGGTTTCTCATGGCTGCAGGAGATCTGATGCAGCAAGAGATGGAGTATAGGAAAAAAATTATAAAACAAAGATACGAATGGGATAGAGTAGGCCAGTATTGAATTCAAAATATTTTAATTTAATCTTGGCACAATGTTAATTAAAAAAATACATCAATATAATCTTTAATCTTTATGAAATTTGAATTATTAAATTTTAACCGAGAACTCGATATTTCATTTTAGGTCGCATGTTTATAATTGGAATCATTCAAGGCTCTCCCCAACATTGGTTTTATGGTATTTTAGACAAATATTTTCCTGGAACAGCTATAAAAACAATAGCGAAAAAAATTGTCGTTGATCAATTAATCGCCTCACCGTTTTGTATTTTTTTATTCTTTTATGGTATGGGTTTGATGGAAGGAAAGAATATTGGAGGTTGTACAGATGAAGTGAAAAATAAATTCCCAACTGTTTACGTTGTAAGTAATAATTAATGCTGATTATAAAAATATAAATTGCTTATATTACATTAAATTAAAATTTTTGAGATCATATTCACTAGCAATAATTAAAATAAACAAAGGTCATTTTAATTTAACTGTATGCCCTCCTTTTAGGCTGACTGGTGTTTTTGGCCGCCTTCACAATTTATCAACTTCTATTTTGTGCCGAACCATTTTAGAGTTCTTTACATCAATGGTGTTACAATGCTGTATAATGTATTTTTATCTTATATTAAACACGTGGATTACGATCATGATAAAAAACATTCTTAAAGATATTGTATTAAAAAAATATACCTCAAATTATTATGTACCTAGTTCAAATTATTATATTTTTTTATTTTAATCTAATTGTTTTACTGAAGTATTAAAATTTACAATTTGTTATAATTTTAGTGTGTAGTTCTTTTTATTATTAATTTTAGTGAATTGTTTTTGTTGCTATGAACTAGTCTATAATAACTGTGATGTGATGAACTGTTTATTAAATGTGAATTTGGATGTAAGATGTTTTAATTTACCTAGATAATCTCTAAGAAGATGATGGATTTTTTGCCATGATATGGTGTCACGTCACCATCCAAGATTCTGGAATGAAAAAATAATATTTAGAATGAAAAATGTCTTTATATTTTTATTTTCTTTTTTAATTTATTCAGATACAATTGTTTATTTCATAATTACCATATATTTCATGCTATGAAGATGTTCGCTAATCACCAAAATGATCAGTCCAGATTTCCAATTCCTTATTAAAGAATGAACTTCATTATCTTTTAAATAATATTTTCTATTGGAGCAAAAAACAGACATCACAATAAATGTATATTATAGCATATGAAGTGAAATCGTCGGTTGAAGAGTCAAATTCAAAAATTCTTGTGGTTTGTGTTATTGCCAGCATACATAAAAAAAATCAATATAATATTTAATTATTATGAAACAATTTAAATAATTTTGGGGTATTTAAATTTAAGGATTGTTCATAAATTTTATGTATATTTTTTAATATACCGTTGTCCGTTGATGTTGCAATATTTATATGCATGCATACATTTGAAAACAGAAATGACAGGTGACACAAACTTTGTGCGAGGCTTACGTCAGTTTTATGTGATATTCTTTACATGTAAATATGATACGATATTTTATATTAATTTACACCGTGTCAACTGTATTATGTGCTGATCCTTGGGCGGTTAAATTAGAGCAAGATGGCTACAAAGTAATATCTTCCCAATCACAAGTGTCGTCCTCTCACGCATTCTATAAAAGACTACTCAAAACGATACTATCTAGAACGATAAAAAATGTTAGTAGTTTTATTTTAGTCAAATGTGAATATTTGGACAACTTACAAGGTTATTTTTCATAGGAAGAGGAAGGCAATTCTGCTCATGTGACGGGAACTTTATTAATTAAAATTAAACAACCCGATTGGAACATTTTGAAGAGCTATACTGAATCGACTACTCCTTTAAATGATAATGATTTACGTACTATTGATGCTATTATTTTGGAGGGTATTACAGAAGAGTCCATATTGATTAAAGCTTCGAAATCGTTTATCAAGACCTTCACAGATTTTATCACAAATTATTATGTATGTGTGAATTAAATATGTATATTAATTTGTTAAATGATAACATAATTATTTTTGCTTTCAGATAAAAATTGCATGCGGTTTAATAATTCTATGTTTTTTATATTGGATCAAAAACATTGATCCACACATTGTCTTACAGCCAAGAAATATAATAATAATTATGCTAATAATAGTAATCGGTTGGGAATACATGTTAGCCTATGATGTAAGTCTTTAAGTTATCAAAAAAATAAATTAATTAATTATAACTCAAATACATTTTAAAGGAATTAGATCAAGACTATTATTCGAACCATTATAATAGGGATAATCTTTGGAAACGGTATTTTCATCCACTGCATGTTGCTGGAAAACTTTTCTCAAAAATCTTTTATGGAAATATCAAAGAAATTATAACTCACACTTCTTCCTATATCGATCAAATAACAGGTATTCAATACACATTATATCTTAAATAAATGTTTGATTAATTTGATTATGTATTTGTAATTTTAGCAAGTGTACCTTTCGGTTTGCAAACGATTGTGAAAACAGTTTTAAATGTGGGGATAATATTCTTCCTTATAAATCTGTGTTTTGCTTTCATTTTCAATATAGTCATGAATAGGCCATATTCGATAAATTTTCTAATGTTTGGATTTGATTTGAAAGAAAAAATGTTTTACCATAAAAAAGCTCCACCCAATAATAAAAATAGTCAATCTGAAGCAAACAACATAAATGTGAACAATATTAGTGGTGAAAATTTAAGTACTTTACTTAAATTAATGCATAATGTGACAAACTATTTTCAAGAATCGAATTTGGAAAAAAATACTAGATCAATTCAAAATGATTTTGCAAAATTTTCACCAAAACGGCAATCAAGAAGTACAAGCCAAACGGCAAATACAAAAAATCATAGAAGAATACACAGTGAATCCAGGTTATTGAAAATAAACAATTCAGTGCTATAAATTTAATGTTGGAAGTTCTGCACTTACAAATTTTATATTTAATGACATTAATAATAAAAATATATTGTTGGTTGCCATAAACATTGATGCAAGTTAATATTTACTTATCTATACAGAAGAGAGATCGCAATTAGAGAGTTTAATGATTATTATAGAGAGAATCCCTACTTGTGAATGGAATAAATATTATATAAATGAGGTTAAATTAGCTATCGCTATTTAAAAATTGCTCTAGTCTCATGGTGGCATTTTTAAAAATTTAATCCAAAATTTGTAAGATAAACTTAATAGTGTATAATTGCGAATTGTATCATTTTTCTCATCAACCAATGATATGTTGTAATATGTAAGTAAATTAATGCGTAGACTTATATTTTTATCCGATAAAACCGTGAGATATGTTAGTGAATCAAATATATTTTTAAGTATGTATAAAATCTACTGTATTTTATTACCAATTAATTATCCACAAATACTATCTGATTTTAATAAAAAGACTGCTTTTATTGCAAATCGCAAAACATCCATAAATAAATAAAATCGAATGAAAATACATTTTGTATATGTTTTTAAATATTTATTGTGATGATATTATTAAGAACAATTTTAAAAAATATAACAATTGAAAACATTAATCCTCTTTTTTTATTATTCTTGAATTGAATGTCTTAAGTCCTTCTATAATGTTTCAAATAGAAGCGAAAACTCTAGTCTTCCTATTTAATCTGGCCACATTGGTCAATAATATTGGTGGCTTTCTTACATAGCTAAATTGTCAACAAAACAGCTATATACAATTTTTGAAATTCTAAATCAATCCCTACAAACTTTCAAAGCACATTTCGGATTGTATATTGTGATTGCGTTGTAAAATTTTCTGTTGTTCCATTGTACGTAAATAACAAATTATAGCATTTCTTGACTATACTGCCGTTCAAAGTAAAAACACAGTAATTGTGTCTTAGGAGGTTTTTTATAAATTCTTTATGAGTTTCAAAATGCTCTGTATTATTGTTATTTGATATGAAAATTACATCAGTATTATAGCAAAAAGTTACTGTGATTTTTTTACTTGGCACGGTAATATATCAGTTGATATTTTGATGGTGGCTAAAAAATAATAAATGAAGCACCAATTGTTGAGGCGCGGTCAAGTAAAAACATTTCACCGTCAGTAAATATTACCGTATTCTCACTAATGTCTACCTATCATCGCTTAAAATGTATATTCTAACTGGATATGTTTGGTGAATGATATTTTTTATTAGGAAGTGCAATTCCTATCATCTAGCATTTCTACATGCGATTATAGATAAATATAATATTCTTTTCATATGAAATTTCAAATAGGTGCATCAAACATGATTGATTATTATTTCAGATAAAAGTTGTAATATAAAACATTGGCTAGATCGGTATCTAATGAAAAGCAGTTCGTTGTCGAGTTCTGGTAATTTTAAACTACATATCACTTTGCCTACGTACACTTTTAACATGACATTCGTTGCATACAAATTGCACATATGGCCGAGCCGAGAACTAATTCACATTGCTTTAATGTAGCACGAGCTTGTTTTGTCACACGTGAAAAATTATTATCAAAAACAATAAATATGCCTAGACCCAATCAAAAGGTCCTACAGCGACTGGAGAGTGTACAATTATATCACAATCCATTTAAGGTGTATTTGGTTCAGCTGAGTATGCAACGCTTAATGATCGCAATCTAAATACGTTGACTTTGTCGAGCGAATAACTCATTATGATCCAAAAAAACTAGCATCTTACTTATATGAAATTAACACTAATATTATTCGAACCGCAATCAGTTATTGTCATTTTACATTAAAATGTTAGATACAAAGAGTTGTTTCTTTCATATCGGAATTACAAAAAAATCATTTTCCTCTATTGAAAGTAACACAAATTACAAAGTGACACATTTACACAAATAAAAAAATAATAATTTCAATGATAATGTAAATGACAGCAATGCTCTGTAAACTAATTGAAAGTGATTTTATCAATATTGATATCCAAGTCAAAGTTGGTTCACACGAGTATAAAAATAGAATATAATATATTTTTAGGAAATTATTAAAATATTAAATATTATAAAAATTACTATGCCAGTTTCATTAAGCATTGATTTTTAGGAAGAAGCTATTTAAATATACAAAGAAATAAAAATGTAAATAGTAAAGATTGTTTTCCTATGTTTTTCTAAATTTAGAGACATTATTAAAATTGTAAAAAGTGCTAAGCCCTAGCTGAATATTTTTAAAAGCTTTAAAATATCTATTTAGTATAAATTTCATTTACGTATTTCAAAAATAACAATTTTAACAAATTCTGTAAAAATTCGATTCAAAATGCAGTATTAAAAAAAACTGTTTTTTAATATGGAAAAGTGCTTTAAATCCATAAATAAGGTATTTTATATTAGATGAAATTTATTTACTTTGTGAAGTTATTCATTTTGATATTGATCTAAGAAAGCTTTCAATAATCGAAATGAGAATATAAATATGCAAATAAATAATCGATTTAGGAACATTGAAGAGATTTGGTTATTTTCTTTTGACAAACGATTATTTACAGTATTTTTTGCAGGCGCAGAATGCATTTCATATCAATCGATACAAAACAAAAATGTTCACCATTGTTATAAATTAAATTCGTTTGAAAACGTGCACGTGTAAATATGTATAAAGTAGAGAGTAAATTGGAAAAATAGATTAAAGATTCACATTAGAGTACACTTGTCTCTTCCACCTGATGATTCTCCACCTTCGCCATTTGCAGCCTTTTCCTTTTTCTTTTTTCCTTTTCCGTCCACTTGGAGTGACACATTTCGATTTTTTTCCATATTTAACAGTTCCTGGGTTAAAAAATAATACGATTATACAGCTCTTTCGATGTTAATTATGATGATTATTTACCTGAAACAGTTGTTTAACGTTGTGGTTTGTTTTGGCTGATGTTTCCATGAAGGAGACGCCCCATGCCGCAGCTTCAGCTTGACCTTCTGCATGAGAAACTTCTCTAACTTCAGCACTTTCATCACATTTATTGGCTGCCAGCATCACAGGAATACCGGGAAGCTCAGTCCCTTTTAATTCTTTTATGCTTGCCCATATTGGACGTAGTTCTTCCAGGGATTGTCTGCTGCTCACTGAATAAACCAATATGAAAGCATGTCCCTAGAAATATATAAAAAAATACTATACATTCTACAATTAACTAGACGATAAGTAATCATATGCTATTTATTGTTTAAAATTTCATTCATAAAGTACACAATATAAAATTATTTTTTAGGTAATGAAATTTTGCATGAATGTAGCTAAATATCATCATATAAAACTCTCATTTTCCACGATGGTATTTTTTATTGATATAAAGAAATAGTGAGAACATAATGTTTATTTTTTTCAAATATGATATTTGTAATTTATTGGTATTTTCAGAGACTCAAAGGTCTCTCTGTAATAAAATTACTGTGGAAATTACAAATAACATATTTTTTTATATATATGTATAATAACTATCATATCTTTAAATATCACCTTATTTTTCTTAATTTATTAGATATATGAGATCTAATTTTCATTCTTAATTGCACTAAAAAACTGATAAAAACATCTCTCTGTTAATGAACTGTTATTATTTAGTACGTATTTAACATTTCAATTATTATTAAGTATCGTAGTCATGTTTTAAACATATTATAGGATTTTTATCTGTATTTTTTGACGATATAACTTATAGTTAAATAAAAAATTATACAAACCTTGCTGATGGAAAGTCTCTGCATAGCAGGAAATTGATGTGAACCTGTCGTGTCTGTTATTTGAAGGGTGCATATGTTTTTATTGCAACTGATAACCTGCAATTTCAATAATAATTTAAATGGTTTAATCTGTATATAAGGAAGGTTAAAATATATTTTTAGATATATGCGTATTCGTGTGTGTTCTAAACTCCAATGGACTGTAAAAGGGTGTCTTATATGCTTGAAGATGTATAAATAAATTTAGTAATGTATTATTTAAAAATAATATTAATTTGTCGTTTAATTGGGGAGTACTAACCTGTCTGTAGGTGTCTTCTATGGTTGGAATGTATGATTCTCGAAACGTGCCCTTGACGAAGCGTAGCACTAAGGAACTCTTGCCAACGCCGCCCGCCCCAAAGACTACAACCCTATAATCGTTACTCTGTTCAGGCATGGCTCCCTTCTAGGACCAGCCGCGCCCCGTGCAGAGGCCACCTCTGCTGTTCTCCTGTTCTCCTGTTCTCTTTTTCTCCTGCACGACTTCCTCCTTTCACAACTGACAACTAAAGAGTCCGCCCCTTCCCCTGCGCGCATTACGTTAACCCCCGCACTAGGAAAACTCTATATGGCTATACAACGCGCCGCACAACTGGCCAGCATTATTAACAAAACCGCACATTTTACAAACTACACCGCAGTAATTTATTAATTATTATTTTTTGTATGCATAATTAAATTATTATTGTGTTTTATCAGTTTTAAGTGGGTCTAAAGCGATAAACGGGCTTTCATGTATGTACTGTGCGGGGTATATTGTGACAACACTGTTCATGAATGGAGCAGTTTGATCAATAAATTGCAGATGTTTCATAAAATATGAATGGTGGCGAGTGTTATTATCAAATACGCACGCCCGCTATCTCTCTCCCTCGTTCCCTTTAGCCTTGTGTAAACATATTGCTGGATATATTTGGCCATTGTATCGATTAGTTCATATTTGACGTCATTTATACTGAAAAATGACGCAATTCTAGATTTAATCGTCCCACGCTCATGTATCGTGATCATAATGCAATATTTTGTTTCATTACAAGGTATTAAAACTAGTACCTACTTGTATGATAATTAAATGTAAAACTTGTAATAGTGTTTATTGAATATGTCCTTAAAGAGTAATAAAATTACAATTCATTTTGACTCGATCAGATTTTAAAGAATTTTCCACCAGAAATATTTGTTTTCTTTTTAAAATATCATCGTTTTTTTTCTGCACACGTCACAAATGTGAAATGTCACTAAAACACCAAACTGCTAATCTATTTTAAGTTATAGAAAAAAGTCAATTTAACAAAGGGGATACTACTGGTTGAATCTAAATACTAAAACAATGTGTATATTTTACCTACATATTTTTAACATATTTCATTTATTTATCTAATGTAAATATATATACACATATATATATATATATATATATATATATATATATATATATATATATATATATATATTCAATCATAATAGTAAAGCATGAGCCAAAATCACCTTGCCATTACAGGGAAAACCTAATGCGGTTCAGCAATGATGAACATTTGTCAGAATTATAGAAAAAGTAAGAATATAAAAAAGAAACAGAAATATATAAGAAATACAACAATATATAATACATATTATAAAAAATATAAAGAACATCAAGAATGCTTAAAGTTAAGGAATTCTTTAATACTTCTCATGAATGCTCAGTGAATATGTGTAACAGTAAAAACGACAATGTATTAAAAAACCACTTCATAACACGTATTTTTTATTTTATCATAGATTTTAATTATCAACTGCCTATTTTTTATAATATATGTACGTAAAAATGTAGTGAATGAAGAAAATTTGAAGTATTAAAAGGGTGTTTAAAATATTTTTATAATAAAAATGCATAGGAATACACCAAAAAACAATCAAGGTCCAAGATATCAAAACAAATATATATAAAATAAATTTGACTGAGAGATTTGTATGTGTGAATAACTCATGAATATACATTTGGAGAATATTATTTACGGATTGTTTTTGTTTAACTACGTTATACGGATAGATTTGTATAAGTTATAAAGTCTGTTTTTTTAATTATAAATAAATTTAGTAACTGTTGTAAATGCTATTAAGTGCTAAATTCAAATATATAAAGTATACCGACGGATACATAGGCCTTTCGACTAGACTCAACTAGTCATCGTCAGAAATTAAAATATTTAAATAGTTTTAAATATATTTTAACTAATTATGGAGTTTTAGGTGACCTAAAAAAGCAAATCTTAAGTATTCCCAAATTTGCAAAAAAATCTCTAATTGCAAAATTAGTGTAATAATTTTAGTCAGATTTTATCATCTTTAAAAATATCTTATTTTTTTCAAATCAATTTATCTATCAATTGCTATGAATAGTGGGTTTTTATTTCAGAAATTAAGATTTACACGTTTGTAATTATTGAAAATCAAATATATTATTTATATTTGTTTGTTTGAATGTATATTTTGTAAGGTTTTTTTTGTTTTAATAAAAATTGTATTAAAAATGTTATCATTGAGTCTGATTTTTTATTACATTAACTCCTTCAGACCCCTGCAAAATAATGCACATTTAAAACCTTATAGATTTTCCATTAACAATAATTCAGGTCTGAAGGGGTTAAGTTCCTAGAAAACATTGATTCCATATAAAAAATATTTGGGGTTATTTGATTAATTCCAATTTCCTTAAGGGTGTCAATTACTGGTGCACCCGCTATAAATAATAAACTTGTGAATAAAAATATAATTTAGCTTTGGAAAGGAAAAACCTACATTTGTGACATTTCGAATGGTTTGTTTACCAAAATAAAAGCTTGACAGAAAGTTCACAATATTATGAATGCAAACCTAATTTTAAATTTCTAAAAGTGCTTACAATTTGACCAACAAATGCGGAGTAGTTTCTATTGCAACGCCCATGGGCGTAATATGCAGCCACCGTGTTAGGCTAAATAAAGTGCAATATTAAATTGACTGTAAATTATCGTTGGTTTTTGGGGTATGATATTTTTCCAGAACAAAGCCATGTATCATTAGCTCAATTTTGATTTTAAAAAGGTGACATACAACTAGTGTCCATCAACCCATCGATATAGTGCATGAAGTTATTATAATCAAAAGCCTGCTTACTGTCATAATATTAATAATTTTGGTATATGGCGTCGCAGTTTCATGTGAAATATTTATTGTATTGAATATATTACGCAGTGTACTTGCTGAAACTTCAGGAGTGGGCGGACCTTCATTGTGGTGTTTCCACCAATGGCGTAGTAGAGTCTCTGTGATTGGCTGACAGTGTTCTTGTTTTTTTTTTTACTTCTCGTCGACATGTGGATATTGTTTCGGTGGATATTTTCTATTGAAACATTCAAACACATTGTCGTCTTGCAGCTGGAAACACTTCTATTGGCGGCAACAGTAAGTATCTTTATAAATATCTAAGCACCGAGTAACTAATTCTGAAATAAGACACTTTTATAACTTATAGCTGAAATTAACAATTGAAAAACACATGCAATAAACACATTAATCATTTAAATTAAAGACAATTTGTATTCGAATGGGTCTAAGTACTTTTAACTACAAAATGGTAGCCATTGAAAATGACTTCTCTCTTCAATCTTTTGATGATTTGTATTATTAAAGATATTTAGAAGCCAATGGAGCTAATAAAAGAAATAAACAATTTTTTGAGGAAGATTTTCAGATATCTGCTTCATTAAATTCCTTTAATATACTACAACATTTTACTGTCCAGTGAATGTTAAATTTATATTTTAAAGAAAATTGTTATTTGTAGTTTAAAGTCATCTTCATATTAATACAATTACTGTGGAAATTACAAATAACAATTTTCTTTAAAATATGGAATTCACGAGTAAGTTAACACTATCAACAATTTAATATAAAAACATGTTAATTGATAAAGTGTTTCTATAGAAAAATGTGAAGAAAAAGTTATTTATTTGTAATTTAAAAAATACATATAATTTTTTATATTGTTGTATTTTGGGTGGAATTCCATAATTAACGAAATTTATTTAATGTAACTTCCACAATATTCATTGTTAATATTTACTTGTTGTTGTTTACAATTTCTTTATTAAATATAATATACAATAATTGCTATGATACAATACATAATAAGAATGAAATTAAGCCTACAGACATGATCTTTTTACTTATTTTAACATGAGGATAATTAATTTGAAAAATGCACGTTATTAATATAGTCATTATAATTTATGGGAAAAAATTACAAAAACACATTCTTAATCAAATTATTTAAAATGTTGTGGAACAAACATCAAATAATTTTCCTATTATACGCATTAACTATTATTTTATTTCTGGTTACCGTTAAAGTAAAAGCCTTTTTGGGCATAGAATGTAGATACATATAAATATAATTTCGTATGTTTAGGGTTGGTTTCTTCGTACAAAGTGCTGCATTTTTGTGCAACCACTATAGTATACCTAATCCATTGATTGAAAAAATAATGATACAATAAATCTCGAGTTACGTAACTCACTGTTTGAAAAAACCTACCCTGAATGAATGAAAAATTTCATTCAGCGAATATGTAATTAAAGTATACTTATTTGATATCTAGTTTGATGAATATGATGCCAAGTAGTGGCTGTCGAGCAAGGGTACCAAAATGCGCAAGATGTCGCAATCACGGCCTAATATCAGGTCTTCGAGGACATAAAAGAGCTTGTGCTTATCGCCATTGCCAATGCACTAAATGTGGACTAATCAAGGAGAGACAAAGGATCATGGCTGCCCAAGTTAGTTTGACTGGTTCAACAGTCTTTCAATTGGATCTATTATTAATGGTACTATTTGTTAGGTGGCTTTGAAAAGACAACAAGCTGCTGAAGACAGGATAGCACTTCATCTGGCAGCAGCAGCAGGAGCTCTTCCATCTCATGGAGTCCAAGGAAGCTGTAGTTCTTCGGGAGCATTGCCTCCTGGAAGAATATATGGAATGACAGTGACACCACCCACCGACGGAAGTCTGGCATCTTCTGTATGTTTTACCAATTAATTAATCAAATTATTACATTTAAACTTTCCACAAATCATTACATTTTCCTTGAATAGGAAGGTCTTAACAATGTATATATATATATATATATATATATATATATATATATATATATATATATATATATATATTTATATATATACTATATATATATATATATACATTAGATAAATAAATAAAATATGTTAAAAATATGTAGGTAAAATATACACATTGTTTTAGTATTTAGATTCAACCAGTACTAAAAGTTAAATTGACTTTTTTCTTTAACTCAAAATAGATTAGCAGTTTGGTGTTTTAGTAAAATTTCACATTTCTGACGTGTGCAGAAAAAAAAACAATGATATTTTAAAAAGAAAACAAATATTGCTGGTGGAAAATTCTTTAAAATCTGATCGAGTCCAAATGAATTGTAATTTTATTAAGCTTTAAGAACATATTCAATTCAACACTATTACTAGTTTAACATTTAATTATCATACAAGTAGGTACTATTTTTAATACCTTGTAATGAAACAAAATATTGCAAAATTATTATTTTTTTAAATCAAATCCAGTTCCATTTGATAATATATTCGATTATTGCAATGTAATTTTATATAACTTTAGAATTCAAATATCATAAATGTATTTTTGATAGTTTGATAAATAAGAAGATAAAATATTTTTTTCTTGAAATATGCACGTTTTTTACAATATACAATTAATTACTACAGCTTTATGACAAATTCATTCATTCATATATTAGTCACATATTAATCATGTGTATATGTTTTATTTATTTATTCGTATCATAAAATTGCTTCATAGTAAAAATTTATTTTTACACAAACCAATTAAAAACTAACGAAAATAACAGAACATAAAAAATAACCAGAATTTCGCCGATATTACTATTCATTTTATTTACTTTTTAATAGGCGCAAATCGGTCAAAATATAAGGGTTGCGTATTTTGTAAAATTTGAAACGTTGTTGTTATTGTATTATGTTATGTATTATTTTGAATGAAATATAATTTTTTATGAATCATGCTAATATTAAATAGAAAAAACAATTAAATAAAAAATGTTTTTTTAGTACTTTGATTTGAAAAAATGTGGTATATGACCTCTCTAGCAATAAATTAAAAACTGCTTTGCGTTCATGCAATAAAAGGTAATTTTGGAATTTATTTTAAGCATTATAGTATGTACTATTATTTTTTTTAAATATAACAGTGAAAATGGCGATGAAGTGCCTCCTGTGGGAGTCAGTCAAGCCAGTTTAGAAATGCTTGCTAATCTATTTCCTGGAAGGAAGAGGTCTGTTCTGGAATTAGTATTGAGGAGATGCAATCATGATTTATTAAGAGCTGTTGAACATTTCAATTGCTCCAATGGAAAACACACCGATTCTAGAGTAAGTTTAAAATTTATTTATGTGTAGTTACAATATAATTGATATTATTTATAATCTACAGTATGAACCGGAGGGCAAAACTTTGGATATGAGTACTAATTTAACCCAATCGGAACAATCTGTGAGTATTGGAAGGGAATCCATCGGAGTCCTTGATTCTGGGGGCGTTCCTAGGAGTTCTGCCTTTAGAGCTGTCTCCAGACCTCCAGGACCTCGTCCTCAATTAGTCCCACTCGTCTGTGGCCTTTGTCCAGATTGGCTGCTACCAAGATCTCTACTTCTTCCTCTGCCAAGGGCTTGTATGCCTGGCTGTACTCAATGTGGGCCCCATTGTTAAAAAAAATCAAGCTTCTTCAAAAACCGTGATATATCGTATTTTTATTTAAAATGTGCCAAAGATTTTGTAAATATTCTTAAAATAATCATCGAGAAAAATATAGATTTTTTTTTCATATGAAAAGGTTGCTTGTAGACATTTCAATCTGCTTCGTTTTTATTGTAAATATTATATTTATCAGAAATAAAATATTTATAAATTATGCCCAAAGTCTTTGGAATTACTCAAATTAAAAATACTCAAAAATAGCAAAAAAACATTTTATTTACGCTCCTGTGTGATTTTTTATAGGATAGTCTTTTTGAGAGGGTTTGTTAGACACAAAAACGTGTTACTTTTCTGTTGTTGATCTTAACTATTACTAATTTTTATTTGATCTAAAGTAATGAAATCCGAAAAGGCTTCTTTAAATTATAAAATATATCTTCAATAATTATACACTTATCCTGATTCCTATATATTTTTTGCAAATAACTCCTTTGTTCTTCAATTGAACCTAAACCTTATTATCAAGCCACATTTTTCAAGGCCTTTTTAGTTTTATTTTAAGCATTAATTCATTTGGGTACTCTGCATTTATTTGAATATTAATTAATTTATTTAAATATGCTCCAAGATGCCTTTGTTGTTAGTTAACTAGTTACACATGTCACCGACAGGGCGACTCTGCCCGACTTAATAATAGCCTCAGCACTTACCTTACAATCCAGGAAATCAGAGTCAACCTGGACCAAGACGATCGATTTTATTAATATCATTCGCGATCCCCCAATCGTAATAACCGATCAAACCAATTAATTGTTTTTTTACTTGAGCGGGATTTGAAGCTATGACCATAGTATTTGTAGCCACGCATCTTATCCCCTGAGCAATTACGTTGGTAATTTAATATAATAAATTGAAGCGCACCCCAAATATTGTGAGTCCAGGATTTAATTATTATTAAATAAAATTATATTTGAGATTTAATTGAGGTAAGATAATTATTGTGTGTTTTCTTCGTAGACTTAAAAAAACAATTTTACTAAGGAAATGATCCTTATTTGTATAGTAACCAGCTTTTTTTTAACATTCACCGCAAGATTATTAACGCTAATCGATTACTTAATTTAAATAAATTATATTCATGATGTAGCCAGATAGTTGTCTATTAAATTTATTATAATTAAATGTGGTTATTGAATAAAGAAACATTTTTTTGATTTAGTGGCGTATAAAGTACGAACCATTTCACTTTGAATTACTACATATAAAAGGCCATAGTGTATGTATATTGTTTGTTATGCTATCGGCTATTAGTTTAGTTAATAAAATAGATGTTAATATAATAATGTGGTTAATAATAGTATAGGAATGAGTGAATTAACAGTATGAGCGGGTGCAAGATATCATATGGTGGTTGAGAGTGTTAGGCGGGCCACTCAATGAAACCTGACTCTATACAAACAAATCCCTCGTATACGATATTCTACTCTCTCTACTTTTTTCCCCAACCCAAATTAGACACACAACCACCACTGACTAAACAAACAAAACTACTCTAACCCGATTAACGGTACATACACCACATATTTTATCCGTGTTGTATTGCAATTTTCATACTCTATCGTCTATCAATCGAAGAAGATGCTATGAAACATTTTTGAAAAAAAAATTTTTTTGCATGGATCAGTGTGTTAAAGTATCAAAAAACTCGGTAGGTATTCAAATTAAATAATTATTTTAGAAAATATGTAAGTCACCTATTACTAATAAAAAAAATGTAAGCATCATTTACTCTCTTTTTGTAAAATAGCCTTAATTTAATGGCATCTTTGATTGTTGGTTAATTAATATTAAGCTAAAAAAACATGTACATCACATGTCAAACTTTCGACAGGAGATAAATTAGCAATAGCTCTATGTAACTATATAACTGATCACAGCCGATTTTAGTAAGTTTTTTCGACCCAAATTTGCTCCTCAAAGAGTAGATAGATTAATTAAATGATGGGTTTAGTGGCTTAAGATTATTTTTTTTATTATTTAATAACACCTATTTAATATAATAACAAAGTATATTGGAAGATGGGCGTTTATTTATTGGGAAAAAGAATATAACATGTAGTAATGTAATTATGATATGTGCTTCTACACATTAAAATCTATATTATTCATATGGGTGCAAGATTATTTATTTTACATTATTTGATTTAATGCACGCGGATTATATTTCAAACAATTTTTGAGTTTTTTTACACGAAAAGAGTTTTCTTTAAAAAAATCCATTATTGACAATCAGTCTGAAACATAGCAGTAAAAGAATATCTGCCTAAATAGTATCATTTAGAGAGTATCAGGTCTTTGAGATGGTAAAATTTATAATAAAATTTCTACAATAATAGTGTAAAGAGGGATCATAGTTTGTATTGGAATATTTGTTTAGTGGATGGAGGGTGTTATCCCATGGGATAGAAGAGTGAAGACTCGGGTTCTGTGCCCGGGAGCGATGGTGATTTGATTTCATTTGCTCCTTGGCGGAAAAGATTTTCCCGGGGCTAAGTTTCCTTGGCGAGTGTTGATTCTAACAATTAAGACAAATGTAAGAAAAATATTCAGACCCTGTTTAAAAAGACAAGAATTAAATTTCGATTAATTTAACCCATTTCCACATTCAAACATTTTTTTGATTTGCTGGATTTTCAGGTGAACAAGAAGGAATCTGTCTCAAATTGTGTAGAGATATTAAAAAAATATATATAATAATATGTATCATCGTTTTGTGTTTTTTCATGCAAATCAGATTTGGTTTCGTTGATATAAAATATCAACAAAAAAACAATGATTTGAACACCCTCGGGGAGGAATCTTGTTGACTTGTCGTTGGGGGTGGATTGTAAATATTGAGAAATCCACGGGCGATTTATTAAAATATGAACCACGCTTTTATCTTTAATTTAAAAAAATATAAATCACACTAATATATAATTAATAATAATAAAAAATAAATTTATCGAACTTAAAGACAACGAAAAGTTTGCGAGAAATTTAATGCAAATGTACAAATGCGCACACAAAGAATGTTTTTTTTTATAAAATTATTTTTTTTTAATAAATTTTAAACTAGACAGTGTGTCTCGTCTATCATAAATATAAGAATGGGTGGTTGTGGGCAAAAATGTTTACTTTGTCTTCTCACGTATCACAAGTTTATTTTCAATATGGATTCGATCAGATTACAGAGGGAAGTTAACATCTCTTCATCATGATTAATTATTATCACTTTCTGTTTGGATTTAGATGATACCGATATTATTTTTATAAATGATATATTTTTATTAATTAATCGAGTTTTCAATTACGTGATTTCGAAAAAAATATATAATCTTCTAATATGCATCTATAGAAAATTCCACCTGTAATTTATGAAAATTTTGCATATGGCAATTTTTCCCACGATATTCAAAGATTCACTCAGTGAATATAAACTTTCCACAAATTATTACTTTTTCCTTGAATAGAAAGGCCTTAACAATATATATCTATATATATTTATATATATATATATATTGTATATATGTATATATATATATATATATAACTATATATATATATATATATATATATATATATATATATATATAAATATGGAAATTCACATTTTTTTTAAATAAATATTTGAGTTTTCAATGGTTTGATAATTTTTATATATGTTAGTTATGCGACTTGATACGTTTTTATTATATATTATTATTTGGTGGCTTTGTATTAATTAAAGTACCATACAATCCAGGAAATTAAATTAAAGCTCGAGACGATTTTTCTATCAATGACGAAGACTGCGTTTAAATTGTAGTCTTATATTTTATTTAAAAAAAATATATCACCACTGTCTTCATTGTATACAGTTAAATAAATTTGTTTATTAGGTGGTGAAAAAGCATCGTATTGGTTTCAATTTAATTTGTTTTTCTTAGCGGTAATGTACCAATTCACTCTTGTAAAGAAACCGGAGCCGATGCCAGAATAAAATCAAAACAAAACTTATCTTTTCAGCTATTCCACAATATTTTTAATTATTATTTATTAAAATGATTTAGTTGGATATGTTGTTTTTAATAATTTCACCTATTATATTCGTATATTACTAAATCTGAGGGGATTTAAAAATGTGGTTACGCGTCTTGCCCCGTAAATATTTATCGTTTTGATTGTTGATTTTTTTAATTTATGGAAATTGAAAGTTTGATGATTGATTGTTAAGTTTGTCTGTTTGCACTGAGGTGGTCCACAAATAACATCACAGTTTGTACCATAACAAATTTAGCGTTGATTTTGAAACAAGGCGACGGTAAAACACAAAAAATATGACGCCTACTAATGGATGTTTATTTAGCGCTGTCTCTCAACTACGTGTGTGGTAATATACCAACTAAACTACTAACACAATATTTATAATAAATAAATAGCAATTTATTATGATGCTGCTTTATAAAGTATTATATCTATTCTCTTTTTATAAAAAGAGAATAGATATAATAATTTTTAATTATTAAGGGGTGATATCCCTAAATAAAAAGGAGAAAGCTTACCGACAAACCAACATCGACTCTTTGGCGTATGGCGATACAATTTGGAAAATCTAGTTCAATAAGAGCAGTTAATTTGCAATATTTATTTTTTACATTATTTGTTATATTTTTTTGTTTGGTCAGGGTTAAAATTAAACGGGGACAAATAATACATTCGTTGTTTTCGGACTTTATAAAAAATAAAGTACATACTAAAGTAATGTGAGAAATTAATAATTCTACAAATAAAAACCTGTGAGTTTTAAAAAATTACATTGCCATAAACAAAAGAATTCCTATTCATCGCTCAGGTAAGATTATTTTATTTTATAAAATAATTTATTATATTTTGTTAATTATATTATTATTTCTTTAATAGTCTTGGCAGGATTTTAGTTTATTTTCAAATTGTTAAAATGGTAAATATTTGGATTGTTCTTTCACAGATGGCAATAATACTTTTCTAAAAAAAAATATAATATAATATCGTAATTAAATTAAACCATAGCAATATTGTTTGTTATTGATGGTATTAAATAATAACGTTAGGTTAAAATAATTCGGCCAAGTAATAATTAATTATTTAAAATTGCATTATAGTAAAGTGTTTGAAAGTACTATAAAATATTATAATGTTAAAGTATTTAAAATCTCTGATTGGTTCAACTGATATCACAAAAATATTATATGAATTAATAATTTATTTATAAAATATATAAGATTTATTTGTAAGCTATAAATTAATCAAAATCCTTGTATAAAATTACTAATACTCACCTTTGATGATAAATAAAAATAAAATAAAACGCATGATAAATTCGATATACTTTTATTTTTTAAAGCTGTAGGTACACTCATACAAACATACACACGATATTTACAAGTCTTCATTTTAAATCAGTTGTCACACAACCATTATTTTTTTCCCACTAAATTTTAACAATTGTTATTGAACAAGACAAGACACATTGATAAAAATAAATAAAGTTAACATTACAATCCAACAGCTTCGATTCATTATATTGAGTGTCATAGTGTACCTACTTAATATTCTGATTTCGATCGAGGTTTCGAACAAACCGTCGTACATTTTGTGAAAAAATAATACAACACAATGTATTAAAATTAAAATACGATCTCACGACTGAAGCCGATCACAATACAAAAGGCTTTCGAAGTGAAAAAATACAAAAAAAAACGGTCACCATCGCGGAATTTACTACCTGTAAATGTTTCATTAGTTCACTTTGTATGTAGTTTCAATTTAATTTTATCATTTTAATAGGGTGTATGTATATAATTAATATTTAATCGAGGTGGTAACATTCACACATACATATATAGATTTCTACAAAGAGTAAAGTTTTTCTATATGTATATATATATATTTTTAATATTTCAGAAGTGAAAAGAACTGAAAACGTGCGCACGTGATAGGTTTACTTATTTAGAAGTTTCCGTTCTCTCACCATCTTTAAAAATTGAACTCTTTTTTTTAAATATATAATTTATGTATAAATAAATTTTTGATTCCTAAATTGTAAAGTGCAAACAACCACAGCTCTATTCAATGTGAAACATTTATTATATCAGGATATTTAATAGAACGCGACCCACTGTTTGCGATCAAGAAGCACACATGCACAAAAAATGGTTATTAAAAACGATTCAATAAAACTATTATATATAATAATAAATATTCAACAACCGTTTCACATATCGTCGGGATTAAAGTAATAAATAAATAAATTAATTAATTAAAATCAACCGACATTCTTCCATTCGCCGTCCGTGTAGTTTATTTTTGATAATAATCAACTGTTGACTTTTTAACAGCAGTTTTTTTATTTTTATATATATATATATTTTATCTAGTTAATAATTATTTCATTTCGGTGTGTTTAATGTATTAATCTAATATTTCTATGTCGGCATCAAAATACCTGTATACATACATATTTTAATTTATATGTACTTTTATTCGTTTTATTTTTATTAGAAAAAATGATTAATTTGAGCTTCGCTATTATTTTATCGAGTTGGTGTTTTTATCAATTTGCCAGTGCGAAATTAAATGAATGTGGGGTTGAACCATAGTTGATTTGAAGAATGTAAACGATTCGGAATATTGAGGTATTCTCGAATGCCGTTGGTCTCTCTATGTTTTGCAATATTTTGTGGGCACCTTGTGGGAGAAAATTTGAAATTTTAACATTTCAAAATATATAATCGTAGTAAAGAACTCGCCACTCCTCAGCAGTCAATTCTGGTTGGAGCGTCTGAACAGGGAGTTCGATAATACGGGGCCTGAAAATAGCAGATTGTTCAGCTTTCAACAATTCGTCCGTGTTTCAAAATTGATGAATTTCAGGTGTAATATTCACAAAATGGCTCGAATGTCCAAAGCCAAGCAATCCAATGGCCCAAAACAACAACGCACATTTCAAATGGTCAATTTTATTTTTTTTTAATTTTGGCAACCGATTATCATATCACCAGCGGTGGATAGTTTATATAAATAAAATTTAATAATAATCATTAATATAACGACACTGTGTTAGGATTTATTTCGAATAATAATAATAATAATAAGTGAATAAATACGTGCATAACTTTGGCATCAACGATATTATTGTGATTTTTTTTAAATATCATTTTCTAATCCTTACAAATTATACATGTATATATAGATATTTTTTTACGTAGAGCGAATATTTAATTCCTAACTATTTACCATATAATTAATTATAGATAGTACAGTAATAGTATTAGTTTATAATGAATTTTTACTAAGTGGGATTTGGGCGGACGTCTGAAAATTTCAAATTATGTAGCAAAGGTGTTTTTTTTAATGAAATTTAAACATTTGAATAGTAAACAGACGTCCCTTCATAAAGTGCACAATATAGGTACATTATTCATTCCTTACAGTTTTAAATAAGAAAGTAAACTATCATCATTATTTTATGATTCGATTGTTTTTTTTATATATAATAATGCATGACAATTTTTATGTCCACAAAACATGCATGCATGTACAAAAGTGTTTCCATTTGGATACTTATCAATAATAATAAATATTCTGTTTTCTAATTAATTGATCGTGTGAGTAATTAGCAAACAATTCTCATGTATACAAGCATGTATTATTCTATCCATAAATAGTACAACTCTAGTTTTCATAATGAAAAAAGTCAACTACGAGAGTGTGTCCGCTGCATTTAAGCAAAAAATGTGAAAAATGTTCACTTATCGACTAATTGCAGTTTAACAAAAAATGTGCGACTAGAGTGAGAGAATTATATTAACTTAATATTATGGAAGCGACAATTTAAATTGTATCGGAGGAAAGTAAAATAATATTCGCTAAAACTAACGGACATTGTTTATATTCACCGTTTTCTGCTTGTTTACATTCATAACAATACTAAAAAGTCAACGCTTTTCAAATAATTTTTAAAATGCAAAAAATATAAGCCAACGTAGAAAAAAATCCGAATCTCATAAATAAAATGGTTTTTCAACAAAATCGGATTTTAAATATTATTAAGTTAAGTAGAAATCCATAGTCTGTTGATAAAGAATAATTAAATTACTGTCTGAGGCCTTTTTATATGAGTCTTAAAATTATTTATAATGTTATTTGTATAAGAAATTTGAAAAAAAAATATCATAGAATAACTGGAGTTATATTTTTCTTAAATATGGTATTATTTTGAAAAGCCTTGACTTATATTATCATCAAACCTTGTCCGAAGAGGGTGGTTTTAAATTACTTACAATTGTAGAGCACTGATCTGCTTACATTCTTATTATATTGCTTAATTTATTTTATTCTCTACGATATTTACACAAAATACATATGAAGGAACATAACAATCTTATACAATAATAACACTACTATTTTTTAAATTTGCATTCAAGTTTGCCTCATGAATATAATATTTGATTTCTTATAATAACTGTAGAATGTATATTTATTTATTTATTAACGCCCCGAGAAGCTTTATTTTTGTCTGTCGGTGATCTTAACTATTACTAGTTACACAGGTCACCGACTTAATAATCAGAATTTATCTTACAATCAGAGTAAATGTGGCTCAAGACGATCAATCGGGATTTTATAAATATTATTTCCGATCTCCCAATCGTAATAACCGATCAAATCAATTTAAAAATTCTTGACTTGGGTGGGATTTGATTAAAGATTATAGTTTGTCTCATGAATATTATATTCGATTAATTATGTATGTCATTATATGACGTTTGTGTAAATATCAGGGAGTTAAAATAATTAATTAAGTAATAAAGCAATATTATAAAGGATATTTGCAGAGCTCGATAACGTAATTACACCCACTTGGATTACATTATTATGAATGTAAATGAGGGGTTGGGTGGAATAAGGGCGAAAAAAATGTTTTGATTGATATGGAAAATCAGCGTATTTCCTTATCCGCCCTTATTATACTCAACCCCTCAATTGCATTGGAGGAAACCGGTTCACAACATACAAATCAACAACAAGCATCGTCGCTCAATTATAATAAATTCATCATAGTATAACAATAATAATAGAGTGATTTTTGCAATGTTTGTCTGTAATATCATACAGTATAAATTTGCAAATAATATAATATAAGGTGGCAGAGAGCGGGGGGCGGACGGGGAATAGAAGAGAGCATGAAATGAGCAAGTGAGGCTGATGAAGGATTAATGAATGATCGAAGGTTGGGTCTCTGTTCATAGTTAATGATGTTCCGGTTCTAAAGACTTGCGGCCTGGTGGATTCTGCTGACTGATTGCCCTTTGACTCCGAGGTAAAGTGGTCGAAGTAGCAACACTATCGCCCATCATGTCTCGTGGTTTCCACACGGGTGAACCTACAAACATCAAAAAATGACGGGTGTCTTAGAACAATTCAATAGTGTGTTAAATTATGGTAATTTCATTAGTTTTACGATAAGCCAATATATTCAATCCGTGCATCATTTTAATATATATATATATATACATTTACAGGTCACCCATTAACTTTTATATTACTTAACCGATCTGTTAACTACTAGATGTGTGGATCAACCAATAGACAATCTGGGTATAGGAAATGCACCGTGAAATGAATAGAAGTGTAGAGAAAATCATCGGGTTGAGTGATCAAAAATTATATTAAGCATTAATGTAAGCAAGGACATGCAAAATGTGTGTTATTCCATATTTATATTATTATTATACATCATGTGTTACATTTTATCAAATTGTTCTAACCAATGAACTTTTATATATAGAAGCGCCATGTTATATATCGTAGTACATTCGAACATGGCCGGTCACTAATACATGTACACGCAATTGTAGAATTTGAATTAGCGAGGCGGTAGAAACAGCGCCGCAAGCGGCTGATACACGAAACCTTTGGTGCTACATCTGTGTCTTTACAAGTATTATTGGCATCTCTTTATATAAAAGCTCATTGATTCTAACTATTAATTAAGTCATGCAACATTTATTATTCATTAAAATTACATATTGTATTATAAATAGACAAAGACACATAATTATAGTTTATTGGATTATTTCTATTGTGGTTATAGCGTATAGTGCATTAATTAGTGACTAGGATTTTCTATAAATTCATAATTATTAAGTTGTATTGGGTATGTGGTAATGTTTATTAACGTTTCAGTTTTGCTTCTTGAATATATATTTTTTTTAAATACTTGAGCAAAAGTTTTATATCCCTGCATTGTTGTTTTTTTGAGCAAAATATTGATTGTTATTTAATATTTATTATGAAGGACTTTAAGTTTAAACAAAAAAAGGTTTAATTATTTTAATATTGATTGTTATCGTTTTCAAAATTGGAAATAATGCTATTTTTTTGGTGTATTGCTAAGATCATTTGAATTTATATAATAAACATTAAAACATGTGTATCAACAATAGGGAAGACTTTATAATCTCGTCGGCGATTTTAGAAATGAATCTCTTCAGTGTCAGACTTTTCGTAGGTTCCCCGCCTGACGAATTCGAACTGATCATCTTCGTCTGGATAGTAATTGTCATAATCAAGGGTTTCGACACTGCTTCTGTCCGATGAAGACATCTGTCTAAAATTGGGTGATTGTTTTCTTTTTGCCTTGTGCGACCGAACCTTCTGGTGCGCACTGGCCTTATGCTAGGATTTGTTCAGTTTCTTATTCGACAAGTAGCATTCAACGCAAGTCGGTCTCTCTATTGCCTTTGCAATGGATTCTGTAGACTTTGAAACCACAATACCCAACTTGAATGCTTTGTCCTCGTAACCTGCCAGTGGAGAAAATTGAGTACCCCTATCCAAAGAGTTAGTGCCGAGTTTTGCGAGTCTATCCTGAGAAGACCTTGAATATCTGCGAGCTAAGTTGGGAGATTTGCAAGGAGATCGGTCCATACTGCTCTGTGGAGACTTGGTTCTCATTATACTTTTTTTCAAGATCGATTGCGAGGGAGATTTGGCCCTGTCGTACGGAGACTTGCAACGCTGTGGAGATTTGGCTCCATCAAAACTACATCGGGGCGACTTTCCGCGCTCAAAGGGAGATTTGGATCTATCCCTTTCTCCTTTAGGAGACCTCTCTCTATCGATGCTTCCTCGAGGTGATCTATTCCTATCAAAACTACCCCTAGGAGAAGGATCCCTTTCGAAGCTGGTCTTTGTTGTTTTCAAACTGCTCTTTCTCGGTGATTTATGAACAATTACCTTGGTGACACAGTCTTTGTTATCAAAATAAGCTCCGTTATTCCGTTTATTTTCAGGTGATCTTTCTCTGTTGATATTTCCACCACTGTATGACTTCACCACTTTGACTCTAGGTTCTGGAGATACGGCAGACTTTCTACGATCGGGGGATGCTCTAAGTGAAGGGGAGGAGTGTTGCTTACCTAAGTCTTTCACCAGCACAGGGTGATAAGTTGCAGGTTGATGAGATGATTGTATTAATCGGGCTTGGCTACCGGTACTCCCGGCGCTTAAAGTAGACGTAGTGCTGTAAAATGGTTATAGATTATAATAAATTATAAATTTTATTACGCAGAATTTATCGTATATTACCTTAATGTTAAATGATTTGGTGTTCTACCAAGACCCTTTCTATGGGAAGTTACACCTACTTGTGAATCATCTTCGCCTTCAGATTTACAGCCAGGATCGGATCGTTCCTCCCCTGGTCTTTTTTGGGCTTCTGAAATTATTTCAACATTTTAATTAAAATATATGTTTGAATAAATTTATTTGATCTTATCTACCAGAAGTGTCTCCAAGTGTTTTACTTCGACTTCTGAAATTTTCTTGTTGCATTGGAGGTGGGGCCATATCAGGCCCGTCTCCTTCTTGAGAATTACCCTGTGATATATTTTCACATTCGATATTGCCAGCAGAATGTCTTTGCACTGGTGGCTTTCCTTTCTTTACTTTACCCAGTGTATGGGATCCTTGTGGGATTTGAACCTGTAATAAACCAATTTAAACAATAAGTATACTTAACACCTACTAGTTTGAATCGTGAGGGTATTTTCATCATGACTAACATATTTTACCTGAGGCTGCTTTGGTCTATCAAGAGTGTGGCTATTTAGATGGTTTTCTTTGTGTGAAGTAATTTGAGATGGCATCGTTTGAGATCCTAAGCCCTTGGATGAAGGAATTGACATATTACGCACACTTTCTCTAATAATTTGCCTGATCGTCTTGAGGAAAGCATTTCGGAAATCAGCCGTACTGTAAAGTGGATTAAATTTAGGAAAAGTTTATACAAATATATATTTTGCAATAACAAACCTATTTGATAACACATAGACTTTTTCTGATCTCCTTTGCAATTGAGATCGTAAATGTATTAGCTCCCAAAGGAAATGACTATCCATATCCTTTGCAGATGAAGCTCTCACCTGAACTTCAGTGACAGGTATTAATACTTGATACCTTATTATTTCTACCTCGTTTGAGTTACTCTTGGAAGATACTCCCTGAAATTAACATATTTTTTAAAAATTCCAATTTAAAAGATATTCTACAGTAATATACCATTAGTTTCTTTTTCTGGCGTAGTCTTTCTTTACATAGAAATACTACAGCCGATTTGAAGACAAAGCACATGGCGTGCAATTCGAGACCCTTTTTAATTTTTCCTAAGAAGTCTGATATATTCAACCACTCGACTCCTCCATAATAAAGCAAGTCACCTGAAAAATTATGATAATGATTTTTTTTAATATCGTGACGCCTTTCCTATTGATGGCCAACCTCTTACAAGGGATGGATTCCCTTGTAAGGAGTTGGCCAGGCGTTTACAGGAGAATATAGTAGAGGTGGTTTCCCAGGCCACCCCACAGCAATCCACAGAGTCCTTTAGATCTAGTTCGATACGCTAGATCTACCAAGTGACACCAGTGAACGCCGTTGCCGGCACCGTGGATCGAACCCGAGAGTCTCACTCAAGAATTCCACTGGGCCACAAAGCGGCTCAATATATAAGTATGATTTTTAAATAATTTTAAGGTTACCTGGACTCAAATCTATGGGTTGTTTGCATGATTTTTGATGCTGTCTAAAGAGATGATCGAATATAGCTCCGTATTCTTCGTGGATTCGTTGCATTTCATTGATATGTTCAGCTACCTTCTCCATCCCCTTCAATGCTTCTGCAAAGTTACATATATGTGTAAAAAAATTTTGATAGTTTTTTTAAAAATTTTAATCTTACCAATTAAATGCGCATGTTCATCAGAATTGGGATCGGTTAGATTCCTCAATTGCTGAAGTAATAGTGGATATTTAAGTATGCGTTGAATGGGTTTGATGAGATATGATTCAAGGGTGCTGGAGTGTTGCTGCTTAGGATTCCTGGCTGCTAGGAACTCTTGTAGAGCTTGGTTACCCTCGTCTGAAAATTAACGAATTTGCAAATCAGATTTAAATGCATTTGTACCAGATTTGGGACAGGGTTTCATACAGGTTCTAGTTTTATTTGTTTGAGTAATGAGAACAAAGTTTGATGAAGTAATACTCACTTGGATGTAGAACTTTTTGCGCTTTGCTGTGACTGGCACAGAAGGAACTGTACAATTTGAAGTGGTTAACATAGTAGAGGAAAGCACTGCCGACTGAGAACAGTACATTCTGTAAAACGACAATGAAAAAGTTTTAATTTAACTCGATGCAATTAAACAATCTATTAACTGCGAGTAAATGAATTCTCTCGGCTGCTCTAGAAAGAATCGCACCGATGTGTTTTTTGTTTATCATTTACTAAAAATAAGCACGCAGTACTGACATGGTAAAGTGAATGAGTGTGATATAGGATTATTCAATTGAATTTTTATTTAAAAATAATGGGAGTAAAATATTATTAATTTTACGGATCACAAACTTTATAACACCGATAACAATAAGTAGCTGTTATTCATTATTTGTTCGAAATTAAAAAATATATAGTTGAAGTTGAGTTATTGAATCAGATATAAAGTTTAGTCTCGATAATTTAACACTTTTTCCTGTTGCGAAATCAAAGGCACCTAAAAAAATATTTGACAATAGGTATGAATTAAAAAATTGCTCACAATAAGGGATTTTTTATCCTTTTATTATTTTGTATTTTTCCTTTTTAATACTTTAAGTGCAAAAAAAACTGTGAGCTCTTAAGTCTTTATGGAACTGAGCCACATATTGCATGTATGAAACCTCAAAAAATGTTGATTTTCAATCATTATTTAACCTATTAAATGGGACTTTTTCGAAATAGTAAAATAGTCCTATTTGACCGGCAACTAATGTACATTCATCTTTTATCTATAACACATTTCATGTCTCTTTCAATAGAAGGTATTCAATCGTATCTTATAAATAATAATTAAACCGAGTGACATGTGACAGGCAGTGTTAACAGATTAAATATGTGGCTCAGTTCCATAAAGACTTAAGAGCAAACATATTTTTTTTACACTTACGATATTATACGTTGGAGCAGGCGACATATTTGTTGGTCAAAGTCAGATATCACAATTCGTATTTCCATACACACATTTTATATAAATAAACACAACTCTACATATTTTATAAAGATTTAAGAAAATAAATGATGAAAAATCTTGTATTAATCTAAACCTAGGTTAAAAAATGTGTGTTTTTAAGTCTGCATCTTTTATTGTAAAATGAAGTCTGCTTGTTAAATTTAAAGTATTATTATTATTATGAAAAAGGGTACCTTATATTGACTAGAATGTTCAAATTGATGGAAGTCAGGTTCCATGTCAATAGCCTCGTCCAAATTCTGCAGGAACTGTCGCTGGAAGGAGACGATTTCCTGGATGTTGCCGAAGAGAGCATTTATTTCGGCATTTGAGAGGAAAGTCTCTCGCTTCAAAGGCTCCAAATAATTCTCCAATAAGCTGTTTAGATGCTGCAATTTTTTAACAAATGAAAATAGCGGTGGTGCTTGATCCGATCACTTAAGGCTGGATTATTTGATTAAATATAATAATACCTTGACGTAGGTCCTCTCAGTGTCTACGAGTTCAAGGATAACCTTCCTGAGTTTCTCGACGTCAGTCAAGTGTCTACTTGGTGTTAACAAGGCAGCACTAGCACTAGCCACACTTCCTGTAGGAGATGACTTCCTAGTGTCCTGGGGAGACCTACAGAATCCTGTCACTTGTTCTGCACTCTACAACAAATAAATGCAACTTCATTTCAACACAATACTCAAACAAACCATTTACAACTTGCTAATAGAAATACCAGCTTAATGTTGTTTATACTCTTTAATTACTTTATGACAAATCTGATTATAAAAGCAAGCTATAATTAGAATTACCAATAGGCGAAGATGCTTTATATGAAACAAGAGTGTTGAGAAAATGATTTGATCGGTTATTACGACTGGGAGATCGGGAATAATATTAATAAAATCCCGATCGATCGTCTTGATCCAGGTTTACTCTGATTTCATGGATTGTAAATACTGAGGCGATTATTAAGTCGGGCAGAGTCGCCCTGTCGGTGACATGTGTAAATAGTAATAGTTAAGATCACCGACAGACAATTAACACGTTGTTGTGTATAAAAAGCTCCTCAATGAAAGTTCCATCAGAGATGTAGGTTCTCTGGTATTCCAGATGACTGTGTTCTCTTAATAATAATAAAAAAATCCAAATCGGTCGTCTTGATACAGATTAATTTAGGTAAAAATATATCATCTTTGGACTTATTTGCCTCAGGGGATAAGGAGCGTGGCTACAAATATTGAAATCATAGGATCAAATCTCTCAATAAAAAAATGATTGGTTATTGTGGGAGATGGGGAATAATATGAATAAAATCCTGATCGATCGTTTCGATCCAGGTTTACTCTAATTTCCCGAATTTTAAGGTAAATACTGAGGCAATTATTATGACAGGAATAGCCGCCCTATCGGTGATGTGTAACTATGTGTTAACTAAAAAAAATTAAAAAAGCTTCTTGGAGCGTATTTGAATAAAATAATTAATATTCATATTATGCATGCAGAGTAACCAATTGAATTAATGCTTAAAATATTTAAAAAATTAAAAGACCTCTAAAAATGTGGCTTGATAATATGATTTAGGTTCAATTGAAGAGCAAAAGAGTTATTTACAAAGAATAAAGAGGGATCAAGATAAGTGTGTAATTATTGAAGATATCTTTTATAATTTAAAGAACCCTTTTCGGATTACATTACTTCAGCTCAAATAAAATTATGTAGTTTTCAAGTCATTATGACAGATTTGTTATTATTATTATGAGACTTAAAAATATAGCACAATTAATGTTTTTTGATACGGCGCCAATTCATGAGAATTTATAAAAAACGATGCCACAAAACAATGGTTTCTGAAAAAATTGCCTGTGTTTAATATATGATTATTACATTATTGTTTTGTCTCATTAATATTTGTGTATTTTTTAATGTTATTCATTAGTAGACATCGGATAAAAAAACGCAATATTCTACATAATTGATTCGTATCGAAATGGACCGGGCCAACATTGATATGGGATAGTGTGTGGCTATATTATTTTAAAAAAATCAATGGTATTATCGTTTGATTTTATTGTGGTTGGTTACTTTTATCACAATAAATATTTTTAAACGTACTCTTTACTATGAAAAAAATGTTGTTTCGTAACAGGAAATCCGCATATAAAACACGTATTGTTGTGAAGGGTCAAACTCACCTTTAGAAGGTTTTCAATTTCAAAAGAGTTGGTCCTGGATGTTACCTTTCCGGAAGAACCACCTGATTCACCTCCTTGATTTCCACCTCCATCGCCATCTTTAAAATAATAAATTTATGTAAATATATTATAGAACATCTTATGAAGGAGCCTCAGTTTAACTGTTGTACTAATGATGATGTCTGATTGTAATACGCCTCGGGTTTTATTTACATAAGTTATTATGCTGAACAAAGTTCTCCATTGAATTGATAACAGTACAAATAGTGAAGTGAGTTATTATGTATTTAGTGAAAAGGCTTTCCGGGATGGAATCGGCAGATTCTATTTAGAGACGTGCGATGTTTGAGCAACGAATTCAAATGCAATCGTCATTTCAACTCTTTCGAGTGGTTAAGAGCCTTTTTGGACCCTAGATACATACTTAAGTGAAAGGTCACACAGCTTCTACAGACTTTCCTTCGGGAATGCCAAATGTTTACTCATCCGGCATATTCAAAAAGATACTTGAAAAGAACAACTGAAACATTTACATTTTAGTCGAAGTTTTATTCAAGTACTATACGACCATGTAAATTGGCAGTATTATGAAATTATTATTCGCTTTATATATATATCAGGGGTTTGGAATCAAAAGCTTCCAAATAAAAGCTCGAATCAAATTGAGTAATAGCAGAAAAGATCTTCTTTGATACATCTTTTTAGGTATCATAATATTATAACAGCAAATTTCAGGACGAAAAAGTGAATTTACGATATTTTGATGATAAAATATTACAACTAAGGCTTAACCAATATTGAAAAATGAAATGAAATGAACGCCTCATATGTATGGATTATATTTTGTTTAGTTTTTGGTGAAAATTTAAAGAAGAGACATGTTATTTTTTGTTGCAACAATCAAATTAAAAAAATTCCATCGTGGCTTTTTGCCAGAGTTTTAGTCATATCGACGGGCTCCGCTAAGACGGCGATGAGTCGAAAAACACAACTTTACAGGACGGCCGAAAAACCGTTTTTTTAAGGTTTTTATTTAATATCTCTTTATTCAGATGTTATATCGTTTCACTTTTTTCGGAAAAACGTGCCCCATTGTGTTATCAACATACGAGTATTTTTTAAATATGTAATAATGCAATATTTAAAAGGGGGCAAGCTAAAAATTGTTCTTGTAGGGAAGATTTGCGGAGGGGAAGCGCACGGGAAGGCGATACACGGAGTTATCGCTGTCTTCAATGTCCTTCTTGAAATACTTGGAGATGATAAGTCACACACACACTACTATGCATCACACTCACACACTCTCATCCTAGCTCCCCCACACACACTACTACACCGACACGCACACACCCACAATATCTATTATACTACTATACCTACTACTACTACTAGCCTATATCACTATTACCTGCTTCATTACGAGACACTCCACCACTACCTTTAATAAAATAAATAAATATACACAAATACAACCGGTAAATTAGGATAAGCATTGGAATATTCTCAAGTGACTAGGTTTCCCAACTGATATTATTTTAAGCATTCATTCTTTGACCACTTCACTCAATATGACCATACTCTATAGTGTTTATAGGAATTGCAGTTTTGTTTGAATATAATACAGATAACAAAATATAATGCTTTTTCTCAAAAGCAATTCAAATAAAGACAAATGGTAAAGATATTCATTCACTCTGTTGAAAAAATTGTTTTATTAGTATACTTTTTCTCATACATTAATATTGAATCGCATGTGACATAATTTTATTAGCTCTTCCTATCATTTTATCATTATTAGTGTCTATCCTCGCTATAGCTGATATGACACTACATTGTGATATTGAGATTGTTGTACGATTACCTGTAATACTCACTCAATAATACCAAGTATGCAGTTATAAAATCATTTACAATTAATAATTTGTATTTTTAATTAGTTCATACATTATATTTCTCATATACGTAATATACTAAGGATATTTTAATTATAATTATAAATCTCCTTCATCGATTGGGTAAATGATTATATTATTTATGATTATAGTTACTAGTGGTCGATTCCAAAATTTTTTAATTCTTTCGTTTCTCTACTATTTTTATGATATTGTCTTTAAATTCTAGATTACTTGCGTTACTGACCTTGTGTCTATAATTTTCCATTTTTTTTGTCACCGCTACTATTTTTATGAGGTGCACTGACTGATATTAATGGGAAAATTTCCGCTATTCATTTTATAGAAGTATTTAAAGTTTTCAAACCACACACTTAATTAACAAAATCACTATTCAATAGTGACTTCTCACAAATAAAACACAAATCAGCTATCATATTTAAAATTGTATTACCGTCGCGTCGTCTCATCTTATAGAAATACACAAAATAATAATGTTAATGGCGTTGAAAGTCTAAAGAATACTGAAACTTTTTGAAAAATATCACACAATAATTATAAGAGTGAATAAGCCCTTGAAAAATATTTTTGGATTTTAAAAAATCAATGAAAACATTTTTTTACCAAGAAACAGAAATATCAGTTCAATTTAATATAAAAGTGTTTTTACCAAACCACTTGAACGATGTCCGAGGTATTAAGTGGTAGAATGAATGAATGTATGAATTCTAAGAATGGTTATTTAATTGAAATAATCAGTAAATGAAATAAATATTGATAATTTGAAATGACGATAGTATTTATTGTCATCCGCTTGTTTAGTTGCAGCTAATAATAACTTACGAAGTCTCGGTGTGATTTATTGAAAAAAAATAACTGTTTCTACAAATTTTCAGCTTGTTATGTCAAAATACCCTATTTTTATAATAATAGAGAATAATAGTTATTTAATGAAAAAAAAATTTTTTTTAAACATCTCACATATGTGGGAACATATTTAGTGGCAAGTTTTTAAATAAAAATACAACCGGTAAATTAGGATATTAGTAATATATTATGTTCACAATACAATAGTCATATGACTTGACCACTTCACTGAATAAGACCATAGGAACTCTATTCTTATAATACTCACTACTTTATATTATCGTATTTATTGGAATTGCAGTTTTGTTTGAATATAATACAAATAACATGGTATTTCATCATTCTGTTGATTTTGCTGATAAAAACACACCTGTTGGAAATATTTGTAAAACCCAAGAACCACTTATAGTTTTTGGTTTCAAAAGTGTTGATAATCCACCAATATTATTACAAAGCAGGGAGTCTTTGTTTCGACCACTTTAAAAAAAAATATAACTTTTATTATTTAATATTATCACTGAAAAATGTGTTTTTGAAATAATAATATTAAATTATTATTAAAAATGAAATTATTTTTAGTAAAGTAGAGTTTAAACAAGTGATCGTGAAGAAGAAGAAGTATTGCGGCATCCCTGAAATGTTTGAATGTTTTTGGAAATGTGTAATTGTTGGTGAGTATTGTATGAGTATTATAAGGCAGGAAGAAAGGGACTGATAGTGATGGTGGTGGGGAGTCATAGCCGTGTCTTATTGGTTACTAATACACACATGATTGTTCACACGTATATGGTGTCGGTGTGCGCAATGAAGACTAAGCTACCTGAAGATATCGCCCACAGTGTTTAGCAAATGAACGACTAAGAAGGCGATGTCTCCGTTCGTATTACTCGAGCGTCAAATTTTTTCTCCCGTGGGCGATAACTCGAAACGTACCCCATAAGAAAAAACCTATCTTTCTCAATTTAAGCACTAGAATCGTGATTTTTTGTCAGAATATGCGCAATAATTAATTAAATAATAAAATGAGAAAAAGTTAAAAAGGTAATATCCCGAGTCATATTACTCTTAGTCGAGCCCGTCGATATATATTATAATTTAATTTGAATTTTACATTGTTCATTTAATACAAAACATCTTATGAATTAGACTTACAGAGTATATAAATCTGTTTACTAACATGAGAATAACATTTTTTATGTGACATTAGAGATACTTATTATTAAATAATAAAAATTATGGAAAATAATAAAATAAAAACGTATTTACAGATATGAAGATTTATAAACAATAACAAGAATAGACTCTACATTAACAAAAACAATTACAAAGTATTATGCTTAAAACAAAATAACAGATTGATTGGGTAAAACCAAATTTGAATCGAGTGAATTATTATGAACCGATCCATAGATACATTCTTCTATTTCTGATATTTTATGTTCTTCATTCCTGTAGAGGCTTAGCTGATCTATAGGTGGTAGTCATCGTGCAAATAGTATTCTTTTGTAAAAGCGATATTGGCACCAAGATGAGGTGCGATGAGGCTGAATCGTGTCTCGTGTGTTGTGTATTAAGGCTCGGGTCTTGATATTTGATTTATGGTATAAGTGGTAATGTTTAAGAGGCATTAGAGCGCCATATCTGGTTTTATCGAATCAATCTGATGGTGTAATTTCAGTAACGATTTGTTTGCACTGCGGTACTGTGTGAGAAATACAAGCCGCACTATCATCATGTCTTAACATGATACATGCCCTCAACTCCATTCTATATAATTTTGCCACACAACCATCCAATCCAGATACGAATCATTTCCACTATGCTATCTTAGACATCTTTACACTCAATAGTGACAATATTCTACAATCTACAGAATGCCTGCCCCTTTTAAACCAAATAAATCGAGCAATGCTCGATAACCCTGCAAGGAAACTGCCTATAAACCATAGCTTTCATTAAAATTGTATCAAAGTATCAGTATCTTTAAAAAAAGACTGCAATATTGGGTCAGTATACCAGAACGATTATTATTCTATAAAAATTCATATATAAAGCACTAATTACTTCAAAGTTTAAATATTTTAACTGTAAAAATATTCATGAAATAAATTTGATCATTTTCATGAGCCCTGTATTTTTTCAAAGCTGAATAAAACGTACACCATAAATATGAAAATATATTCATCGAAAAAATTAACAGTATGGATAAAGACGAGAGAACTTACTCAACTTGCACTTAAATGTTTTAATTCATATGTATACTTTTAAAGAATTGTGTTGGAAATTTTTTAAAAGAACAGCCGAAAAGATCAATGGTGAAAGTCTGAATTTAATAAATAATTAAATTCATAAAAACTAATATATTTGGGTATATATTTTAAAAATAACTCTCGTTTTTATTAATACCTATTACCCAATGACATTACCTACTGAAGACATTATTATAAAAAATACGTCAAGTGAGATTGAAAAAGTACCTATATATTTCGAATTCAGACGAATAGATATTGTTAAAAAATGTTATAATTTATATATATATTAAAAAACACATTAATCTGCACGTTATGTTTCAAAGAGTCAAATATTAATTTGCAGATTTTAAATACTATCACAATTTCCTTGTGTTTTTTTTTTTCTTCAAATATATGAAATATGATTATTGATTAGCTGTGTAGGTTTCTAATAAAAATACAACATTTATAAGTCGTGTAGTTTGAGTATTGAATCGTGAGGTGTAATTAGAGAAGAACGTGCGGTTAATATTTCAGAGTCTCTCCCCATTACAGATACGCTGCTTTGATATCTTTTTCATACAATATATAATCGGGTCAGCGTCAATCGGGACACGAACCTGTGATATATATGTTCATCGTTCCCATATCAGAAAACAGCCGCACCTTGCTGGTAAAAAAAATGTGAGAATTCATGGCATTTAAAGTATTCCACGAATAACGATGATTGGTTGGGTATCGTAACCTAATGATATTATAGTTTTCCATTATGCCCAATCACAACCGTTCACTGGATATAATAGAGTAGGTATATTTTGATCAATAACAATTATTTTTCATAACCAATTCCACCCTTTAATATTGATCAATATATTTTATGGCAATGTGGATTTTCATATATTTTGATAGCACGTTCGTAATTTATGAGCATACTAATTTAACCTAAAGAGCCTACGTACGTATATTATATTTACACATGCACTATGTTTTTTTATTTTCCCAAAATGTATTCAATTTCGAAGCTTTTGATTCAGTTGCTTTGTTGCAATGTAAGGGTTTTATTTGAAATATCGAAGGGGCAAAGTTATTATGTCAGTCAATTTGCTGTGCGCAACGCTTGAACCAACGTTTCAAGTCACGATCCACATTTATCACTTTGCTCACTTCTTTGCCTCGCCTTGACCATTTCGGTACTTATTCTGAACATTTTTTTTTAAATTAATTACAAGCCTCAATATATATAAGAATCTGTTTTGTATTTCTTGATCCGCAATCAATTTCGGATCGATATGTATAGGTAGTGGATACTATCAATATTATCTATGGCAACACCTAGATTTTGATATTCGCAGAAGTGTGATTTGTAACATTTGCAAATTAATTCCAGCTAAACGCGATGCATCTTTGAGCATCTGCTCCAAGTCCAAACAAACCAGTTGTTCCTAAAGCGTGTGTTTGCTAAATTCTGTGCGCAATAACAGCGCAACCAACAACTCATGCTGGAGAACTTCTCAACACCCTCTTGCCGTTCATTTGCATACGAATCCACAGCTTCGGCTCAACAAACACAAATATTGGCAGCCGCGACATCGAATTAATTACATATGCGCAAACTAACTTCACAACAAACAAAATGGCGTCCTTCTCCGACAAAATGGCTGCGCACTGATTCCTTATCACAATCCCCAGTCATCTCTAGTCTAAACACTCTCAACAAAGCCACCAACAATCCTCGACAATTTGCCTAATGCATATTCATTGATAATTATCAGTACTTAAGTTATATACAGTGATAGTTACATCGATTATCGATAATGGCGTTACTCTAGCCCTGGATGCTTGTGAGTGTATTGTACATATATAAATACTGACTGCTTTATATCAATGTTCAAATGCGACTTTATTCACTTGACTGTGTGCGTGTTTATATATAAATGCAAAAATACACTCACAAACATCAACGATTTAACTACCGTCACTATCGAAAATAACGTAGATATATCGATCGTATTTGGTGATGGAAATTATTATTCCCTTTTCATAAGAATGTAAACAATATTTTTCACAGGTGACAAAAAATATGACACGGTCAAATAGTCATAGTGCAATCGAAACAATTAATTATTAAACCATATTTATTTCCACAAATCAACACTTTTTCCTTTCCACAATTTCGAAGTATGAAAATGAAATAATATGTAAATCTAGTTTGTACATAAATGAATATTATAAAAATTATGAAAAAAATAACCCATGTTAAAGGTATTCTCAAAAATTAAAAGAAAAGCAGAAAAATTACTTTATGATGCACAGTTATTGCTCGAGTATCATAGCAACTGTTGTAGTAAAACAATATACAAATAACTTAATATTAAAAAAATAAATAGGTACATAATATTTCCAATGTCCAGGTTATAAATAATACCCCACAAATATTACAATGGTCTTTTAAATAAAAATGCACCTTTCGCTCTACGACAAAAGTATGTTCATGTTGTGTTCTGCGAACAGATGGCAGACATAAAATAGATAATTCAAAAATATTTTTATATAAGAACATTATTGAGATACTTTCAAAAATGAAATAAAAACAACATACCAAACATATTTTATTTATTTAATATTTAACAGATTTACGAGACTATACATACACAAATTAAAAAAAAATCACATATTATTATTATTTAATGTATTTATAAAACAAATACGTCAAATATTCTTCTAATTTATCGAGTTATTAAGTTATTAATGTAACCAAGCTAAAATACATACATGATATAATAAAGAATGTCACAGCTGGCAACCGAGAGTCTGCCTGTATCTGGCAAGTGACCGGTGACTAGTGAATACTGTTGACTTCTGCTTCATCATGAGTTCTATTGGAACAGGAGTCAGTGACTATCCTTGCTATTCCTTACTTATTATTATTTACATGCTTATTCGTTGTTTTATCCAAACCATTCAATACATTCTTATTTCTCAAGTTTTTTCTGTCAAATCATGTAGAGGTTATGTTAGACGCTGATGCAGCATAATTTCCTTAACACACTCAATACATTCCCTTTTAATCATCTCAGATTTCATATATTTATCATATTTAATACTTATTTTGTACTAACTGTATTTAATAGTATAAAACGTTAGATATAACTTTGACACATATTTGTTTTGGGTAATCCAGAATAGGCGAATTAATTGAGTACTAACAAAAAACATCAATAGTATTTTATATTAAACGATGGTTGTATGCCACGGATAATAACTCGAATATTAATATATATTTTCAGTATGACTTGTCAGCGTCACAGTTTTCACCAGACGGCAGAGTATTCCAAGTAGAGTATGCCAGCAAAGCCGTTGAGAATTCTGGCACTGTGATCGGCCTTCGTGGTAAAGATGGTGTTGTGTTTGCTGTAGAGAAATTAGTCACTTCAAAACTGTATGAAACTGGAGCCAACAAACGCATCTTTCATGTAGACAAACATGTTGGAATGGTATAACAATATCCAGTTAAATTACAATCTGAAACATCTCACTCAATAATCTTTTATTTTTAGGCCGTTGCCGGATTAATATCCGATGCTAGACAGATTGTAGAGACTGCTCGATCTGAAGCTGCTTCCTACAAATCTCAATATGGTGTGCCGATCCCTCTTAAATATCTCAACGACAGAGTCGCCATGTACATGCACGCCTACACATTATACAGTGCTGTCCGCTCTTATGGCTGTTCTGGAGTAATGTGCTCATGGAATAAATTTGATGGACCTCAAATGTTTATGGTTGAACCGAGTGGTGTTTCTTATGTCAGTATATAATTAAATGAATCCAGTATTTTGAACAACAACCTATCCATATATTTTATATATTTCAGTCATATTATGGTTGTGCTGTAGGAAAAGCCAAACAAGCAGCGAAAACTGAAATAGAAAAGTTGAAACTCGCCAATATGTCGATCACTGAATTGGTTAAGGAAGCAGCAAGAATGTAAATATAAATAATATTAATTTTATATGGCGCATTTCCGATGTATAACCCACTTTGTTTGTATTTTTATAGCATTTACCTTGTACATGATGAACTCAAGGATAAGAACTTTGAATTGGAACTGTCTTGGGTTGGAGAGAGGACAAATGGAATCCACGAAATGGTACCCCAAGATGTGTTACAAGAAGCTGAAAGAGTAGCCAAACAAGCTCTGCAAGAAGACTCCGATTCAGATAATGAAGATATGTAAACATATTTGGAAAGATCTATGCAATTTCAACTTCTTGCATTTTTCTACTTAATTAAGTCTTGAAATAATACATTTTTATATATAAGCACATATTTTGTTTTATTTTACATATTATACACATCTATATTTATTGAGCAAATCATCATTTGACAAATTGTATAAGATTAAAATTTAAGTGGCAAGATTTTTTTCTAATACTGTTATATTTTTTTACTTAATTTAAGTATATAAGATCACATAAAATAAACATAATCTATTCCTTTTAACAATGTAAGAAGTCAAACCCATTAAGTTCAAAATGATATACAAAAATGACTAACTTTAATGCCGCATTAAAAACTTTACCAATAAAAAGTGCATTCTGACAAATATGAAGCAAAATCTTTTTTCAATCATAATTTAGTACGTTGTCTTTCAAACATAATATTTATTTGGATGCTTCTGACAATTTCAGTATACTTTATATGATAATTTTTTTATATCTTTATGAGCAATTTGGTAATTGAACTACTTCACAAACATACTTTAAATCAGTCTTAAGAAGTACAAGACAGGTACAGTTTACAAAATTTTCACAAATATGTATTAAACTAAAGTTACTACCTGATCATCCGTGCCTTCTCTTATACTAATAAAATACATTGAAAACAGAAAGTTAACATGTGGTAAAATTTTAACCACCTAATTTGAATTTAATATCATACATATGATAAAAATAATATTTTGAAAATGAAAAAAAGATTCTCGTAAATACATACAATATCAAAATTACAGAATTTTTTGAAATGTTATGTTACATTTATATAAGAAAAAAAACTTTATAATTTGGTTCATACATACAACTCATATCATTGGCCTGGATAATCATAAGTATACTGTATTTTTTTTATTTTAATACAAACCTTCACACTATCACTCAATTAAACTTATTCATTCCACTGTGGAACTAATGGTAAATGTTGAGCATACGTGTTGCACTTGGTTTGATGGAGGAAACGATTCAGGTAAATTGGTTTTATATATTGCTCTCGCCCAAACACCAAGCAATAACATCTCGAGTAACATGGCAGAGTTATATAATACTGTAAAAATTCAAAAAGTATTAATCAAATCCTACAATTGCAGAATAAAATATTTTAAAATTGAATTACAATTTCCGTAGACAGCGGGAGTAATAGGAGTGTGACATGGTAAGACATTTGACCAGACCAACAATCTTGCACCTAAACTTTGAAGTTTTAAAAACAGTAAAACTAGCTGTAGTGCGAAAAATTTGCTTTGTAGTGAATAGGCACTGAGAATCTCTCTCAGCATTCTAATTGTCATGGCCATTGCCCATACTCCCACCAGGATTGATGCCACAACTATTGGCTGCAGGTACATGTAGTTAATTTGATAAAGACTCTAAAACATTATAATAATTATTTAAGATTAATTGATTTGTAATACAAATTAGTATAACATAAATTACTTCTTCTTCGGCCCACATTACTAATAATATCATATAAATCATAAATTGAACAACGGGTAATTGTAAAACTAATATTCTTAATATTCCTATGTATCTCCTAAAAAAATAGATCAATATAAGTTGTTGAAAATAATTAATTTCTGTAATTGATGATTTACTTTTTTACTGAAAACATTGGAAGACAACAACAGCAAGGCCAACAACAACATGGAGCTACTCTTGGATTCAGAGCATCAGGTTTAACTCGTCTGAAATGGACAGTTTTAAATATTTGTACTTATTATATTTTATATTATATTATCAAGAATATTTTTCGTATACCTAACAAGTTCAGCTTCTCCTCCACAATATGCAACAAACAAACAAAACAATTGATACATTGCAAACATAAACATGCCTTGTGCCACTGCTTCAGCTAGAAGTTGTGCTCTCGGTACAATTATGGCACAAAGGGTGGCTGCCCCTACAACCTATGACATAAAAATATTATTAATTAAAATACATTATATTCGATCATATAATAATTTAGACTCACCGGATAAACACTCACTACAAAAGCTGTATGAGATTTGACACTCGCTGTAGCATTTCTGAAGATATATTTCAATGTATCCAAATACACCAACAGCATTACTAATACTGCTGCAGTTGCTCCAATAACCAGTACAATTCCATATAAATTAACAGCTGCAATACAAGAATCACTTATTTATTGCTAAGAAAATCTTGATATGATTTACAAACAGCAAAAAAAACTGAGCGAAGAAGATATTGGCTAATAATTGTCCTTATTTGAATAAGATATTAGTATCTAATTAAAATATACAAATATTGGTGTAAAATAAATAATGTGTAAGCAGAATCTCTGCATACACATATGATTTAGGAAATTTTCATACTCCAGGAGCTATTTTAAAGAAATTTAATTATGTATTATAATTTAAAAAAGAGTGTCCATCAATTGTTTCAATCAAATGCGAATTGCTTGTAATATATTGAGTTATCTTGTGAAATAATGTCTTCTACATTGGATTGCAATATTTTGATGTATTTTTTCATTGAGTAATATGGGAGAAGAATCCACAGACTCAGTACAGGTTACTCTCGGCCTCCAAAGAGAGAAAGTGCCTTGTAACAAATAATGTATGTATAATATTATGTC